>CAUYRH010127597.1:0-60355 GCA_963574655.1 Perodicticus potto | reverse complement strand
AGTGATTAAAAGGCCATGAAGGCTATGTTAAATAGTTCAATGAAAATATTTCAGATTGTATATGAAGTCAGCACATTGTGCCCCATGATTGCACCAATGTACACAATTATGATTTAATAAAAATAAAAAAATTAAAAAAATATATTTGAACTCAGTAGGCATTTAAGCTTGGGAGCTATGGGGTGGTGTTTTTTAAATTGTTCACAGAGAAGCAAAAATGTGAGGAAAAGAGAGAGAAAAATGAGGAAGACATATGGAACACAAAGAAAACAAGGAAGTTTGTAAGTTCCCAGGGAAAGAGACAGCGAGAGTGGTCACCCTGCCAGCTAATGGCTTTTCCTGTTCTGATTCGTTGGAAGGCATTTCCTACCTTTGGGTTCTGGGAAATAATTCTAAAATCTCAGCAACAAAAATCCCAGACTATTAGTTTGTGAGGTGTTATGACTATATGCTATTACTTGTAATTAAAGGAGGTTCAAGATCACTGAGAGCAAGTTTATGAGCCAAGGAGAATGGAGAAAGGAAGAGAGAATAAGTGGATTGATTGACGGGATCTTTTACAAAGTTTTAAATTTCTGGTATTTATACTTATTTATTTGGGGTTTTCTTGTTGTTGGCAGTTTGTTTTTCAAGAATAAGCCTTAAAAATTCCTTTTATAGAAGACAAAAATTTGAACAAAATAATTCTCGAGTTTCCTTCCACTAACATAATGCTAGTCAAAATATTAATATGGGAGACAAAATTATTAAGGTGACTTGAAAAAAATTCTCCAAATGAATACTTGAATAAAGAAGATCTCTTTCTTAGCAGTTGTTGAAGGTCAGAATGTGAAAACCCTTTGAAAACAGAGCCTGAGGCTTGGCGCCTGTGACTCAAAGAGCTAAGGCGCCAGCCACGTACACCTGAGCTGGTGGGTTCGAATCCATCCTGGGCCCGCCAAACAACAATGATGGCTGCAATCAAAAAAAAAAAATGGCCGGGCGTTGTGGCGGGCGCCTGTAGTCTCAGCTACTTGGGAGGCTGAGGCAAGAGGTTCACTTGAGCCCAGGAATTGGAGGTTGCTGTGAGCTGTGATGCCACAGCACTCTATCCAGAGAGATAGATTGAGGCTCTGTCTCAAAAAAAAAAAAAAAGAAAAGAAAAGAAAAGAAAACAGAGCCCAAGCCCCTAAACATAGACCAACCATAATTCCCAGAAAGTATTCAGTTTATGTATGTGGCTACTGTAGCTGGATTATGGCTGTACCTGGTCATTGTTTTAATAACTATGAAGAGACTAAGTGGAAAATTCACTATGTACAAGAGGAAATACAAAATCAAAAGAGTATGCATTGGAGCAGATAAGCCATTGCTCCTGTGACATAAATAAAAGTAATATTGATGGAGAGTATGTTTTTCCATGCAAAATCACACAATTCTTAGGTGAGGTGACAAAAAGCCACTAGCAAAGATACTATTGGATAGTGCTATTGTTTCTAGGGGAAATAGCTGAAAATAATTTAAAAGATGAAAAATAACTTTTCAATATAGAAGAAAAAGCAGTATTTGTACTTATAAGACATGACTGCCTGGCTGAGTCTGAGTGTTGGGAAGTCTCATGTGCAATGGGTGGGATCATATTAACCCTTGTTAATGGTCCTTAGAAAGTTCCTACCATATTCAGATAGCAGATAAGGGCATTCGGAACATTCTGTTGAAGCCTGAATCACTGTTTGACTTTGCAGAGTGGAAGCAAGAACCGAGGGGTAAGCCTCCTAAGGGAAGAAGTTGGGTCACTAGCTGTGTGAGGCAGTAGAAGTGGGCTGAGTGACTAGAGAGAGAAAAGTCAGAACTGACAGGAAAGCTCACCTGGCAGACATTCTATGGACTGTGGATGCCTGAGTGCAGGAAGGAGACCACATCATTTCTTTTGTGGTATAAGGGAATAGCCAATAGCCAAGAGAGTTGCTGTAATGCCTACACAAAATTTTCTTATCCCACAAATTGTGTTCTATGTTATAGTCTAGGTGAAACAAAGTGATAGGAAACGGCCTGGCTTGATAAATTCTATTTCCTTTAAATTAGTAATTCTTGAGCTTTAAAGTGTATACAATTCACTTTGGGATCTTAGCAAAATGCAAATTTACAAGAAGATTTGGGGTAGGGCCCAAAATTCTTTTCTAAGGGGATGCTGGGGCTGTAGGTTTGTGAACCACACTTTGAAAGAAAGTCTTTCTATTCTTTAGAGATGTGTCTGGTAGGTGTCAGTGCCCATAGGAGATTATGAGGCAGAATCAATCACCTTTGTTTAATCTCAAAACTGAGATTTCACAGCTTGTAGAAAGTAGAGCTGAAGTAGAGTAGAAAGAAGAGCTGAGGTGCTAGGGACGGTAAGACCAAATTTAGAAGTGGCATATGAATCAAACTACTAAAATGAGAAAAAAAATCAGGTAAAATGAATAGACTTCTACAAAACTCAAACCACCAAAATCAACCTAGAAGAAATAAATATTTCAGGTAGATTTATAATAAGTAAAATATTGAATTAGTAATCAAAATCTTCCCATAAGGAAAGCCCAGGAATAATGGCTTTACTGGTGTATTCTACCAAACGTTCAAAGAATAAATAACGCAAGTACTCAAAAACTCTTCCAAAAAATAGAAGAAAATGAAACATTTCATACTCTATTGTACAGGATAGTATCATCTTAATACCAAGGCAGACAAAGACTTCACAAAAAAAAAAAAACAAACTACAAACCAATGGTTCTTATGAATACAGATGCAAAAATCCTTTAAAAACACTAACAAACTGTATCCAATGATATATAAATATGATTGTGCACCATAAATCAATCAGTGTAACACAGTGTATTGACAGAATAAATGGGGGAAAACATGATCATGTCAGTAGATGCAAAAAAAAATAAGAGCCAGCATTTAACAAAGTTTAACACACTTTCATAATAGAAACATACAACTTAAGAATAGAAAGAAATCTCCTCAACCTAATAAAAGGCATCTGTGAAAAACCCGCCATAACTAATATCATCATACTTGAAGGTGAAATACTGAATGTGTTTTCACTGAGATTGAGAATAAGACAAGGGTATCTGTGCTCACCACTTACATTCGACATTGTATAAGAGGTTTCAGTCAGGGGGAACAAGTCAAGACAAATGAAAGGTATCTAGTTTGTACATGTACACAAAGAACTATCCTTATCACAAATGAAATATTTTATAGATAGAAAATGCTAAGAAATTGAGAAACAAATTCAGAAGTGGTAAACACATTCAGCAAAATTTTGGAAAACAAAGAAAACAACATATAATATGAAAATTAGTATATGAAATCAATTATTTTTTACAGTTGCAAGGAATAATCTTAAAGTGAAATTATGAAAATAATTCCACTTACAATAATGCCAAAATGAATACAATACTTTGGAATAAGTTTAGGAAATGAGGTGTAGTTGTATAATAACAACTATGAAACATTGTTGAAAAAATGACATCCTATCTTCTGAGAGGAACACGAAATTATTAAGATGGCAATAATACTCAAACTGATAGATTCCTTCAACAAAATCTCAATCAAATTTCCACTGGTTGGATAAGTTTTCCCCCAAATTTAAGGAATATAGAATAGTCAAAATAATCTTGTAAAAGGGGAAGAAAGTTTGGGGACTCACATCACCTGATTTGAAAACTTACTACAAAGTTGCAGTACTTTGTAGTGCTAAAATAAGGCTAGACGTAGATTGATGTCATAGAATTGCAAGTCCAGAAATAAATCTTATATTCATGGTCAACTGATTTTTGACAGGAATTCTAAAACAATTTAATGGATAAAGCACAAATTTTTCAACAAATAGTGATGGTGCAACTGGATGTCCACATGCAAATGAATAAAATTGAAACCTTATTTCATATCATATTCAAAACCTAAGTAAAAATAGATTAGAGTCAAAAATTTATGAGTTAAATGATAAAACTCTTAGAAGAAAACAGCAGTACATACTCATAATCTTGGTTTAGGCAACAGATAGATATGACACCAGAAGCACTTGTGACAAAACAAATAATAGGTAAACTGAGCTTCACCAAAATTAAACATTTTTGTGATTCAAAGGACGCCATCAGGGATGGGGAAATAATACCATGTATCGAATAAGGGCTTCTATCCAGATAAGGAAGTCTTACAACTCAATGATAAAAAGGCAAATAACCCAGTTAGAAAATGGGTAAAAGATTTGAATAATTTGATTTACCCTACAAATATACAAATGGACAAAAAGTATATGAAAAGATGTTTAACATCATTAGGGAAATGAAGATTAAAACCTCAATGAAGTACTGTTTCACAGATAAACAGCTGGTCATTTCTCAGGACATTAAACATATGATACTCATAGGTATACACTCAAGAGAATGCACGTTGATTTAAAGAAAAAAGGTACATGAATATTCAAACCACCATTAGTCATAATTACCAAAAAGTAGAAATAACCCAAGTGCTTATCAATTGTTAAATGGATAAACAAAACATAGTATCACCATACAATGGAATATTATTTAACCACAGAAACAAGTGAAGTACTAATTCATGAAATAATATGAATAACCCTTGAAAATGTTATGCTAAGTGAAAGAAACCAGCAACAAAAGACCACATACTATAAATTTATATGAAATGTTCAGAATAAGAAAATCCATAAAAACAGAAAGTTAGTGGTTTTGAAGAGTTGGTGAGGAGAAAGTACAGGGTATGAGAAATGATTGTTAATGCATATAGTTTTACGTTTGGGGGGGAGGGATTTGATAAAAATGTTTTAAAATTAAATAGTGGTAATGATATAACTCTGAATTTGCAAAAATATATTGAATTGTATGCTTCAAACAGGTGAGTTTTATAAGTGAATAGCACAATAAAGCTGTTTTTTAAAATACATATAGTGGTTTCATAAAATTGTGTAAATAGTTGAAAATATCACTGATAATGGCACAATTAAAATGTATTAGAATGTTAAAATGAGATCAACTTCTTCAGGGTATTGACAAGAGTATTTGTTAACTACTTATCCTTAATTTAACCTGCAATTTATCCTGGACTTCCCTAAAGATTTGAGACAGCTCCTTGAGATCTGAAGAATAGAATAGACCAGAATTTTTGTTAATGAAATAAATGCACAATATGTACAATATTCCAGTAGTCAATATCCAAGTTGTTATGAGCTTGTTTGGGCACTGTTTACAACCAGAGGTAAAGGGCCCCATGCACTAAGTAGCATGGGAAAAGGACACTTGGTTCACTTTTGCTTTCCTGTTAAAAATATTTCTGATGATACAAACTTTAGGGAAAAGGATGAAGAATTCTTAAGGAACCAAAAGTCTACCTTCCATTTGATCCAGCAATGCCATTACTAGGAATAAAAACAAAAATCATTTTACCAGAAAGACATTTGCACCAGAATGTTTCCTGAAGCTCTATTCATAATTGCCAGATCCAGATCCTGGAAGCAGCCCAAATGCCCATCAACCCATGAATGGATTAACAAACTGTGGCCTATGTCTGTCAAGAAATACTATTCAGCCATAAGAAAAGATGGAGACTTTATATCTTTTATGTTTACCTGGATGGAGTTGAAACACATTCAATATATCCAATGTACTCAATATGAAACTAATATTGAGCTTAATATGAAACTAATAATGAGCCTAATATGAAACTAATATACAACAACTACATGCCCACAGAAATAAAATACAAATATAGTCTAACGTGGGGGAAGGGAGAAGAGTAAATGGGAGGAGAATACAGAGGGTGGTTGACTGGAGAAGGGAGGACAATTGGCGGTGTCTCACCTAATGTGCACAATGTTGAGGGTGTTTAGCACACTCCCTGGGTGAAGGGTTCAATTGCAACTTGAACTTTACCTTAGAATCGAAAACAATGTAACCTAAACATTTGTACCCTCATATTAATTTGAAAAAAAATTTTTGATGGACTGGGAGAAGACATCAGTGTGACAGCTCAGTTTCCCTCTGAATTTGTCCATCCTAGACTATAAAAGGGTAAGTTTTACATATAAAAAAAGATTGATCCTCCTGTGTTTTAGCCTATTCACACATGACTTTGCTTACATCATTTTTCTCCTGAGTACCCTTGGGTATAGGCTCAACTTCTGCACTAGTTAGGCTACATTCTGTGCAAAATGAAACTTCATCCCGGGAAGAACCTGTAGTGAATCCTTAGGGCTCTCCTACACGTGTCTTATTTACCTCCTTAAAAATTCACAGAAGAGATGACAACATCAATATGAGGTATAGTTTTATTTCTAAGTAGCATGTAAGCATGTACATGTAACAATCCAGAAAGTGAATCTCAAGAAAGACTTTATATGCTAATAAATCTTAAATATTTGGTAGATAATTTTAAAAATTATGCTAATTTTTATTTGTGCTTTTTTTATACTAGGAGCTTTATTTCTTTATATTCTTCAGATATAAATTAACATTCAGAACTTCTGGAACTGTTGTATTTAAAATCATTGAATTTTTTTTATCCATATATACATATACATTGAATAGATTTTATTGTTAAAGAATTAGTGTTATTGCATTTAGAGGGGCATAATTCAAGAGGAAATGGATGTAGTGTGTAAACATATTACCAGCAGTGCCCTTCTGAATCTCTGGGAGCTTAAAACAAATCTGACTTGATAATTAGGCAAGTCATGGAACCAGCAGAAATTTGTGTCTCTTGTATTTATGCTAGTAAAATATAGGCTCTTAAACAGCACTACTATTCAGTATACATTATGACATGTTAAAATTCATCAGGAAACAAAGAAAACTAGAAGTGACCAAAGTATTCTTTCATTACACAGAGTTTCTCTTCCATATCTAGCTTATCTTATTTCTACCAATCTATCAGTAATGATATAATATATCTAAATGCTATATTCAAGTCTGAAACAGCCAGTTTCCTTTCTGTAATATTGCCACCAACTTTTGTTTCTAAAAAGTTATTCCTTACACCTTCACTTCCATTTTAGCATTTTTTCCTATCCATTGAATAATTTTTTGCTTTCCAAAATCCACTCAAAACAACTGTAGTATTGGATCTTCATGAGGTCTTTGTGAAGTAGATATTTACATATTACACTGTCACAATCTCAGTATTTAAGACTAAGAAAACTAAGGCCTAGAGTTGTTAAGTGATTTGTTAAGTGGTAATAAATTACTCAGGGCTCTTAGTCAGCTAGGTATCCTCCCTGGGAAACTAAAAGAAACTTGATTCAAGCCCCAATTTCTAGTCTGTGAGGATACAGAGGCCTTCCTCTAATTTCCGTGATTCCTCCCAGCCTCACTTCATGCTCCCGCTCCCTGGGGCTCCTCCACTTGGCAGATGTTTGGTTCACTTTGTGCTACACCTATATGAGGAGAAACTCATCCTCTTTGGTTTCCTCCAAATTCCTTTACACTGAGTATTTTGTAAATATAGGAATTAAGGCTTTAGTACATTTTTCAAAATCCATGAGATTTTGAGAGACCTGTCCATTCAAAGTCTAGAGTAATACTTTTTATGTATGTATGTATTTTTTCTTTAATTGACAAATGAAAGTTATATATATTTATGGTATACCACATGTTATTTTGATACATGCATACATTGTGAAATGACTCAGTCAAGCTAACTAATATATATGTTATCTCACATACTTGTTTTTTTGTGATGAGAATACTTAAAATCTACTCTTTCAGCAATTTTCAAAAATATAATATTAACTATAATTAGCAGGATGTATAATAGATCTCCTGACCTTATTCCTCCTATAATTAGAATATTTTTTAAAGTTTTATTTATTTTTTACATTAAAAAATTTATTGTCATATAATTATACAGATTTATGGGAACACAGTGAGGTTTTGATACATATAATGCATAGTAATCAGATCAGGATAATTAACATATCCATCATCTCAAACATTTATCCTTTTTTGTGTTGGAACATTCAATCTCCCTTCTAGCTATTTGAACTATATATTATTGTTAATTCTAATCATCATACAGTACTATACAACATTAGAACTTATTGTTCTTAGCTGTTAATAGCTATGATTTTGTATCAGTTAACAAATTTCTCCCTATCCTTTCTTTTCTCCTGCCTTTCCTAGCCTTTAATATACTGTTTGCTTTATACTCCTATGAGTTCAACTCTATTTATTTTAGCTTCTGTCAGGATACTGCCCCGAGAGCAGAGTTGGTTGAGACCTACAGAAACTGGCCACCACCAACTGAAGAAGTATAAAATTACCAGTGACGGTAAAGAAAGAAAAGAGATGTAGAGTAGAATTAAAAGTGGGAGCTCAGGGGTCTATTGCCCGTCATGGGATTCTGGCAATGGCCTGGAGTGTTTATTCCACTCTGATTTTATTGAAGTCCATTTACCCAGAGGATAAGATAAGGGAGGGAACAAAGATGTCAGTAGTTTCTTGCATTGATCATATCAGCTCCTATTGTTATTATTACTAACCTTTTATTAACTTTAAGAGCAGCCTTCAATAATCTGAAATCTGAGCCTTGTATTGGGAGAGCCTCCTTATTGAGGTCACACACACAGATTTCTAGGGAGGTGTTCAGCTCCACTAGTTCTCTATGGAGTAAAATACCACTAGCTTTAATCTCCTCTGAGAGATTGCTGGGAGGGAGGCATTTTCCTCCCATCACCACCACAGAGGATCTTCCTCTGCAATAAGGGATATAAGCTCTTCTGCCCATATCTCAGGGCTTTAACTACTCCCTTGGTCTCTGCCCAAGCAAATGCAAATCTCCACAATGGGTATCTGCTTTGCCTGTTTAATGGGCAGGAAATGCCCTAGAAGATGTATCTTTTCTAGAATTTGCCACAATCTCTTCTGTGGCCATTACTCTCCTCAGAGTGCTCACAGACTCAGCAGGGAATTTGTAAACTGTATCCCCAACAGGCTAGAATTTCAGAAAGGGTAAGAAGCTTGCCTGCAATGGCTAGCTTAAGTGTAGACTATCTGACTTTTCTTTGTTCCAACTCACTCAGCTTACTTTTTAGTTTTCATTTTTTGGGGGGGTTGCTTTTCTTTGCCAAGAATGGAGTCTTCAGTACTCTTTCTCCCAGCAGCTTCCGTATATGGGTAACAATGTGGTGTTTACCTTCCTGTATCTGGCTTATTTTATTTAACATAATATCCTCTATTTCCATTCATCTTGTTGCAGATGATAGGATTTCACCTATGGCTGAATAGCATTCCCTGTGCATGAATACCACACAGTCTTTATCCATTCATCTCTCACCAGTAGCTGAAATTATTTATCCTTTGACCAACACCTCCCTACTCGACCATTCTCCTCTAGCCTCAGCTCCCAGTAACCATTATTCTATTCTGTGCTTCTACACATATAAGTTCAAAGTTTTAGATCCACATCTAAGTAAGATCACAGGGTATTTACCTTTCTGTGCTTGGCTTCCTTAACTCAGCATGATGCCCTCCAGATGCATCAATGTTGCTGTAAATGACAGGATTTATCCCTTTCTTAAGGCTGAGTAGTAATTCATTGTGTATGTAGAGCAAGTTTTCTTTATCCAGTAATCCAGTGATGAACACTTTGGGTTGATTTCCTAACTTGGCTGTTTTGAATAATGCTGTGACAAACTTGGGAGCGTAGATGTCTCTTCAGCATACTGATTTCACTGATAGCCAAACAGTAACATTTCTTAAAGCTCCTTGGTTTCCATCCCATTTTTGTATACTGTACATCACATACACAGTAGCTTCCTCCACAAACTTTCTCCTCCTGTACAAGTCTTCCCCAAAGTGCTACCCATCCATCTCAACCAGGCAAGGTGGAATTGGTTCTTTTTTATACTATATTTCTTTGTTTAATTTTCCTGGAATAAGGAGAATCCTGAGGCAAACTTCCAATGGCAAGATTTGTTCCTCTTTGGATATAAGGATGGAGAACATGAGAATATCCTGGAGTTTGGCATGGACACTGGGAAATAGAGGAAATAGATTTAAACAGAAATAATTTTAGAAAACTATACCCTTTCTGTCATAATTTTAGGGCAAGAACTATTGTACTTCATAGATGGAGGAACCTAGTTTTGAGAAAGATGATAACGTACCCACAGTGCATAGTCAGAATAGCTCTTTGTCCCACACTAAGAAGTTTTGTGGGAAGTGGCATTCAGCTTACTCCAGAAAGACAATGACCCTGTCTCCTGCTTTTTATCAGGTTTGTAGAAACATACATGCTCAAGGAAAAATTGGCTCTACCCCATAGACCATAAATAATAACTGGAAATAAGAGCTACTATATGCCAAGATCTTTACTGAAACATAATATTTATTATTTCTCCCAGTTAGAGAAAATAAAACTGAGATGCAAAGATCTTCAATGAATTATCCAGGTTGTCCCATCTAATATGTGTAAGGTTTTGAGTCTGTGACAATGGATTTGAAAGTTTATGCTCATTTGGCTATGTTGCACAACTAGTGATCCTAATTGAAAATGAAATTCTAATGTTGACCTCTGCCTTCAGAATTATCTACTCTTGTGGGGGGGTGGTCCAGCATGGTGGCTTTTGCTTATAATCCTAGCATTTTGGGAGACCGAAGTGGGAGGATTACTTAAAGCCCAGAGTTCAAGACCAGCCTGAACAACATAGCAAGACCCTGTCTCTACAAAAACTTCTAAAACTTTGCCTGGTATAGCGGCTTGCACATGTAGTCCTTCCTACTTGGAAGGCTAATGCAGGAGGATCACTTGAGCCTAGGAGTTTGACGTTGAGTGGGTTGTGCTAATGCCACATTTCATGTTAGCCTGATGCGGGTGGCGAAGAAAAAAAGAAATATCAAGTCCATTTTCAATGTCAAATACAGCATCCTATAGAGGGTAAATAGCTTGTCCATGGTCATACGAAAGTCAGTAACAGATTTGATAGAATTTTTGTCTGACTTCTTTTCAAGTATTTTATATGGGAGGTATAAGATATCTTTATTTTGTTCTAGAAATTATTTTCATCAATGAGTCTTCTTTCCTCAATAAGACTTCTTCAAGATTTTTCAGAGAAATATTACCTCTTAGACTCTGCACACTATTCTCTTTCCATGCCCTCTCTTCACTATCTTTAGTTGCAAACAGCCAGATTTAATTGGAATAATACTAATTAGCACTTCCATAGTTCCATAGTGCTTTACAGTAGGGGTTCTCAACCTTGATACTTTTGTCATTTTGTTGTGTGTGGACAGAGGGGGCAGGGCTGTCTTGTGCATTGTCAGGGGTTCAACAGTATCCATGACCTTTACCCACTGGCCAACTGCACTTCTCTCACCAGTTGTTAACAACCAAAAACATCTTTGGGATATTGCTACATGTCTTTTGGGGTGGTGGGGGTTGGAGAAAATACCTGTAATTGACAACTACTTTCAGTTTGCAAAAGGCACTTAAAATATTCCTATGTTTGTTTGTTTTAGCTAACACATAATTCTTAAGCACACTGTCTTACAGGCAGCCCTTACAAAAGGAGGTCAACTGTCACCATTTCACAAGTCCTTGTGAAGGTGGTCAATCACTGAATGATCCTCTATCCTCCTTTCAAGAAGGCTGAGACTGTGTTCTTTGATGTTTATCCCTGCATCACTAGTATATATTACAATGTGTGGCACAGAATTGGTGCTCCACAAATGAGGAAGGAAGGGAAAAAGACAAAGAAGAAGGAATATTGAGATTCAAGATTCAAACCTAGACCTGTCTGGTTATTTATTCTCTGTCTTCTTTGCCATTCTGCCTCGTGATATCCTCAAGGACTATTGGCAGGTCACTTCTGGTAGGAGAAGTTTTAAGGACGGAGGAGTGAAGGCACGAGGAAAGGCACACTTTGGTAGTCTTCCACTTGGCCTGACACCCAAAGAGGTTGTGCAGCTTGTTCAGTGGAAAAATTCCAGATGAAGAATGAATCATCATTTGAGTTTAGAACTAGAGGAATCCTATTCAAATTGTAAATGGGCTTTATAGTAATCTCTAGTTGCATCCTCATAGGTAGCTTGCTTAGGGTTCCTCTTCAGGATCCCATCTTAAAAGCAAAGTAGATGCACACAAAGACTCTGGCTTCTGGGCCCCCTTGATCCCAAACTATTGCTGGCAAACTTGTTTCTCCAACTTCTTTTCTGGTAGGTTCTCACTACTGCTGAGGCCAGCTGCTCACACAATATGCTTGTAGCAGCTTTCCTGGCAGGCCTTTTTCTCAGAAAGCCAGTCTGGTTTATGGCCTTTCCAGATGAACTACATGCTGTCACACTCACCCAGGCTTCAGAATCAGGAGAAAACAAATAGGTGTGCATCTCCAAGGCCAGGTCAAAATGAGTGGGATCATAAGCTAAGTTATGGCCTTTTGAGTTTCACATTAACACAGTGATGATGACAATGGCAGGAGCAACATCTTGGAACCTTTTCTTAAAATGCTTAAAGACACCAAATCATTGCTGAAGACCACTGAGTGACCTGGCAGAACCAAGGGATATGGGAAGACACAGCTGGTTCCAGTTTTTTCTAATGAAACCTTGCAGACTGAACGATTAGACTCTGTATCAAGTCATCTCAGCTCAAGCAGAAAAAGGGAATTTATTGACTCATGTAACTGAAAAGTCATGGACTTTTGTAATAACTGGACATAGGTAATAAATGATGCCATCCAGAATCTTTCTCCATCCTCTGTCTGAGAAAGGAAATATCTTTCTCCTAAATTCCTTACCAACCTCCTAAGAATTCCAAGTCACAGGTGGGTGACATGCCCACCCCAGTGTAAATCATTGAGTTTAGAGAGATGGGTTGATCACTTCACACACTCTGGAGGTAAAGAATGTGAGGGCCTTGATTGATAAGTCCACCTAAACACATGGAAAGACCTATTAGGAGCCCTATCAGTTGCTTACCCAAAAGTGGACAGCCAGGGAGTTGAGTAGGCCTCAGAGCATTATTGGAATCCTTTGCAAGGAATCCTTCGCAAGGGTGTCCAGCCTTATTTATTTTTCTCTGCCACACGTTGGAGGAATAAGAGATGTCTTGGGCCACACAATAAATACACAAACACAAAGCTGATCATAAGAATAAAAGAAAGGTCCGTGATATCCAACGACACAGATAAGACAAGTAAAAAAATTCCTCACAAAATCAGTATGAAGTCTGTGTCCTGCAGGTTGGACACCCCTATTTTAGAGCGTTTTCCTCCCTTTTTATCATCTAAACAAACCATCCCTCAGATAATTGTTACATCTGTCATACAGGCTTATTTCTTATTGTTTTCTCTCCTCTTAGGGCCCACTTATGAGAAATAGTGGCTTCCTTTTTATTGGATCAACTGGCTTTTCTTTGCTAGTGAAAGAAAATTTTAGTAACACAAAACATTTAAGCAATTCTGGGGCTGGGAGTTTCTTTTCACGCTATCTGACATGAGGAAGAAGTTTTGATACATACTTTTGTTTCTCACCCTGCAGCTCAATAAAATCATAAACAGAGTCATCAGACAATCCTATACAGGGTGGCTGTAAAGACTGTGCAACTTAAAACTGCACACTATTTTAAATCACACATGCACTTTATGGCCACCCTGTATTAAATAAGTAAAAGCTATGAATTATAAGACTCTGCAACTTGACGTTATGCCATGTGCTTTGACATGGGATGTAATATGTATTGTGATTAATTGAAATTTACAAATATTTGCAAACTTACACAGAAGAGGAAGTGTGAGCCACATTTTACAGAAGATGAAAGAGGATTAAAAAGTTTTAAGTTGTTCAATCAAGGCTGCAAAGCTAATAAGGAGAGAAGCCAGGATGCATATCCAGATCTGTCTGGCTCTAAGCCCATCACAACTCTCAGGACACCACATTGTTTATGCATGAGACGCTGTGTTCTTTATTATTTTTGCAAAGATGTCTTTCAGTTGACTAGGTCATATGTTCTGGGTTTTTTCTGGTGAGACTGGGGAAAATTGTTCATCCAAACCTTCTGGATCATTAGTAGTTAATGTGTTCTATAACCTGAGTACCTCACATCATGTTTTCCTTTATCTCATTCTATTCAAATTAATGAGTGAATTAACATGTTCAGAGGATAAATACCACAGCTAAATCTATGAGGTGGAAATCAAGTTTGCATCGTACTTTGTCTCCAAAGAAAGAGAGCCAATAATTAAATATCTTATAGGACAGTATGCAACAGAATAACCCTTAGATTTTTGTAAAAAGAAAAAAAAAAGAATCTTTTCTTTATATTCTAATCTCAGAGATCATAATTTGGTAGACAAGGAATGGGCCCAGCCCAGGTGATTCAGATGTGAGTGATCTACCAGCAGGCAGTATTTTGGAAAACTGTATTAACTTGATTCTTGTTAGATATGATCCCCTCATGGCTTAATCAAAGATTAGTAATTATAATCTGTAATTGCTACATTGCCTTGGAAAGGACACTGTGTAGTGATAACAAACTGGATTAAGTGCCAAGAATTGAAAGCATTCTCATGTGACTGTCGAATTTCTATTAGAAGAATTTTGACAGTAGCCTAATTCTCTTTCCCCAGCTTTTTCCATTATTCCAAAACCCAAAATGGGAATTTTAGTGTCCTCAGATACATATCTATTAGATATAGGTAATAGGTATGTACAGGTATGCATTAGGTTTATATAATAGGTATGTATACATACATACATACATATATATATATGTAGTATGTATATATATATATATATAAAATAGGTATGTGTCTATAAAAATCTTTGGAGAAAGAATAATAAAGGATACTGATGCAAAGACTGGCATGTTACTATTTTTGATCACTCATTAGGAGGAGAAAAGCAAAGGACTTAGTGGTAATTAGAAACAGCACAAATTTCCTTACATGTTTCAGGAAAAATCATTTGAAGGTACTTACTGGTTTTATTATAAACTGCTTGTCATTTCACTGAGTTCAATTCTTTTTGACCTGGTAGCCTAGAAATGTGTTTATTGTCAAATTTGCCATTTCAAGGCAGCTCACAAAAGGAGAAATAAAAATGGGCAATAAACATATGAAAATATCTGAACTTGCTAAAAAAAGTCAAAGAAATGCAAAAGAATGTGGTTGTTTTTTCATGAACAACAAATTGGAAAATGTTTTCATATTGAACAAAATTGTAACAGCACTGGAGAGAATTGACTAAGCAGGTAGTCTCATTTATAGATGGTAAGAAGCACAATGTGGTAACATGGGTGAAATTCTCAAAATGTTCATATAATATGACTTATCAATTTTCTTTATAATAAAGTACTGCAAATGAGAGTAAGCATTTAACATGTTTAAATCTGATATTTCAGAGGAGAGTTGCCATCCAGTTAAGGAGTTTGTTATGATGGAAAACCCACAGAAAGACTCCACGAAAAGTAGCTCTAGTCCATTGCTTAAAGGAATCAGTCCTGGGAAATTGCAAGGCTGGACACCAGCCCCAACCATTTCAGAAGAGAAGTGTGGTTTTCCTAGTCACGGACATTGATGTAGTTAATTCTGTTATGTTAGTTGCTATATCAGTCAACTGCAAAGTATGAAATTATAAGATTCAAATTTAGAGAAGAGACTTTGATAAGAATATAACCAGTTAAGGAGTTCATTCTAGGCCACAATCTTACCAAGGGCAAGAGAAGGGACTGAGGCTCTTCACCCTTCAATTTATAGTTATATCAGGTATTGGCAAGTGGTGATGCTTGTGATGATGATGACGGTATAGATTAATACTTATTGATTATTTACCAACCTCAGACATTTCATATTCACTATTGGAGAAAGGTGGGCTGCTTTTGTTGAATTGAACTCTTACATTTTTACTTAAATGTGTTGCCATTTATTTTGGCATCTCAGTTGATTAACACCCTCTTAGCAACAAATTATATCCTATTCAAAGAATATAACCACTTTGTGTGGTTTTCCTGCATTCTTTTCCACTCTTTCCCCTCTCCTCATTACATGCTAAATGGAAGATAATGCTCTTATAAGAAACACAGGTCCAGTGAGATTAGCCCATATCTTGAAGTTCCAAATCTGTAGATGCTGGCATGGATGTGGAGAGAAGGAAACACCTCTACACTACTAGTGGGATTGAAAACTAACACAGCCTTTACAGAAAAAAGTATGGAGAATTATTAAAGAACTTAAAGTTGACCTTCCATTTGATTCCACAATTCCATTACTAAGTATCTACCCAGAAGAACAAAAATCACTTTACCACAGGACCTTTGCACCAGAATATTTATTGCAGATCGATTCACAATTGCCAAGTTGAGGAAGCAACCCAAAGGCCCATCAACCCATGAATGGATTGACAAACTGTTGTATACGTACACCATGGAATATTATGCAGCCATAAGAAAATATGGAGACTTTACTTCTTTTGTGTTTACCTGGATGGAGTTGAAACACATTTTTTAGTAAAGTATCTTAAGAATGGAAAAAAAATCCAATGTACTCAATACTAATATGAAACCAATTCATAAACAATTACATGCCCACATGAAAGATAAAATACAAATATAGCCTAACAAGGGGAATAGGGTGAGAGGAGAGGGCAATTAGTGAGATCTCACCTAATGTGCACAGTGGTATGAGGGTGTTCGGTGCACCCCCTGGGTGAAGGGCCCTTCTACAGTTTGAACTTTTCCTTGGAAGGGAGAACATGGTAAACCCCAAGTTTGTAATCTCATATTAATGTGAAATAAAAATTTAAAAATATGTAGGTCCTACTGTATATGGGATGGCCATGTTGCTGCACAGTCACTTCATATACCAGTAAATGTGGCCCTTTATTATTTCATAATTAGAGCAATTAGTTTAGCACCTCTGTCTTTCTTGAGCAAATGGTAGGTGAGTTAAACTCATGGTAGACAGAGAAGAAGGGATGAAATAATTTCTCCTCATTACTTATATAAACAAAGGAATTCTCTTTTTTAGATTTAACCAATTTGAGTTGTATTTTTGTTATTTGCACTTTGAAGAGAACTAAATAAAACAACGATTATAAAACTAAGAGGGCATTGTCATGCAGGATATACTAATTAGGATAATGGAAAAGGAATAAAATCTGTTTTAGCACATAATGGTTGGCATAACAAAATACCATAGACTGAATAACTGAAATAACAGAAATTTATTTCCTCGCAGTTCTGGAGGCTGAAATGTCCAGATCTGGGTGCCAGCTGATTTGGCTGCTGGTGAGGGTTCTCCTGGCTTGTAGAAGCTGCCTTCCCAACTCTGCCTTGTATGAAATACACCTCCCTCTCTCTCCATGTCTACTGATTCCTCTAGGCCTAACTCGTATGTCAGCATCCTCCATTACATCCTAAATAAATTGTGCACAGATTGGAAACCTGCACGTATCTCATTTTCTTTACTACTTGACATTTGGTGGGTCGTCAAACACAGTTTGCGGAATTTATTTTCATCAAGGTAAAATTTGATTTCTCTGATGTAGGATCAGCTATTCTGAATTCTAGTCATCAGAATTTTACCCTCTGCCATGTGAGCAGGAAACCATGTCTTTCCCTAGGAAAGTAGACTCAAGAGAAATGGCATCGAAATAAAGAGCTCCTACTTAGAATTCTAATAAATGATGCTATTATGTGTGATTTTTTTTGAAGATATCTCTAGTTGGAGTCATGCCTTATTCAGAAGTGATTAAAAGTGTCATTTAGGTGAACAATCAAACTTCTCTTTTTGATTACATCTGTAATTATAATGCATTAACAGAACAACTGTTAATACTGAAACCTCATGCACTTTTGACATCAAAATGTAGTTTTAAGAGCAATAAAAATGACTGAGCAGCTATGGCAGTCAAAGTCATGTTAATTACCTTAAGATTTCCATAAATTTAGTGTAAAAATGTGTTATAGAAATAGTTTTTCATATGTTTAACTTATGTGTTTTGGCCGGTGAATCAAAGTCCTTCTTCTACTTTCAAATCTGGACCAGTTTCCAAATTCCCACTGTGCACCAAGTTTTATCCGTGAGCTATGCTTGGAAGCTTTTGGAGTCAGAATAAAAGTTTAAATTGTCTATCAGTCATCTCTTCTACCTTTCTTTCCCTCTTTCACTTTGTAGGTCTTGAAACTCAGGATCAGAAGTGAGTCAGAACTAGGACTCAGGCTCCAATGTAAATCAAACTCCTTTTAATAAAGATTTTTTTCTTAGTTATCTTCAGAATGCAAGTGGTAAAAACAAAAATAAGACTAGCTTAGGACTGTCATATTCTTGAAAGATCATATTCTACACCATCCAATGGTGCTGTCTGGTCATGCCCAATCCTAAAAAAAGGACCAACTTTAGTTAATGTTATTGTTTTTAAATTCTCTTCACACAATAAATCCCCCTATTATCTACACCAGGAAAACTCCTGTCATGTCTTACTCTCCCCATTTTTGGTAAACCATTGTCCTTAAGAAAGAATGAACAAGGTAACAAGGTAATATAAGAATTCATAATAAATAGCACAAACTTCCATTTTTTTCAGTATTACATAGATATGTGATCAAATATTATTCTGAATGTTTTTGTGATGGTGTCTTTAGGACGAGATGTACGTACGTCTAAAGTACATTGGTAGAGTTGGAGTAAAGCAGACTGCCCTCCAAAATGTGTGTAGGCCACATTTATTCAGTTGATGGCCTGATTAGAACAGGAGACTGACCTCCCCTCATATGAGAAGTAATTCTACTAGCAAACAGCCTGTGAACGGGACCCACAGTATCACCTCCTCCCTCAGTCTACAGACCGCTGGTGTTACCCTGCAGATTTTGGACTTACCAGTCTCCATAATTATGAAAGCAACTTCCTTATAATAAATCTCTGTATATGTATACACATCTTATTGGTTCTCTTTCTCAGGGGAACCCTTACTAATACATCTAGGAAAGGGAGATGGGAAGCTAGAGGGCCTACCAGGTTCTGCATGTGCTGTGTGGGCTTGGGAAACTCCATAAGCATTTGCTTTTCTCTTGCTCTCTCCAAACCAGGGATCCCAAAGAGTCTATCCTGAGTGCTCCAGGACTGCTGCTGGAACAAGAACCACAGCCAGGAGCCAACATCCTTACTATCTGCCAATGCAAGAATGGGAAAAGCTCACTTCCAACTGCCAAGGTCCCCCCTTCATCTAATTTACTTTTAGATGAAGCTTCTTAAACATTTAAATGTTTTTTACTTATTTATCATTTTATACTTTGTATATGCATCAATAGTTCTGTTTTATATATTGTAAACGATTCTCTAAATGCTCAAATGAATTCCTGGCAAGTAGAATGAGAAGTTAAAATAAATAAATAAAGATTTCGCAAGCCACTTCTGAAAGGTTGCCAATCTTCAAGGGAGCTTTGATCTCTCCCAGGGTGTTCTCAAGCTTGTAAAGAAAGCTAGGTGAGGAAAAAATCCTTCCCTGTGTTTCTGTCAGGTTTGGTCCACTCAGAGAATGAGAAATGTGAGTGCTACCCTGGGCCAGGCCTATATTGCTTTGCCCAGATCTTCACCATTTCCCTGCCACAGATCTCACATAACTTTTGGGAGTATTTATTAGCCTGCACGTTTAGAATCTCGCTTGCTCTTCAGCTTCCTCATGTCTGGTTCACCAGAGAGGCAAGTTTGTTCTCGGTAATGTTTGCTTTCTCTCTCTTTATTGCCTTCATTTATTTATTTTCATATTTTCTTTTGTTTTTGAGGCAGAGTCTCACTCTATTGCCCAGGCTAAAGAGCTGTGGTCTCAGCCTAGCTCACAGCAACCTCAAACTCCTAGGTTCAAGTGATCCACATGTCTTAGCCTCCCTAGTAACTGTGACTTGTAGCCTGGCACCTACCAGAATGCCCGGACGATTTTTCGGGGTCTTCCTCTTGCTCAGGCAGGTCTTGAAGTCCTGAGCTCATGGGATCTTCCTGCCTTGGCCTCCCAACATCCTAGAACTATTGTTCTGAGCCACCGCACCTGGCCTTTCTTTATTGTCTTAGCTGTAGAGAAAGATTCAACCTATAAACTTAGGCTGAAAAATCAAAACCAATTACTAACATAAACTTCCACATTGAAAAGTGTCGTTTTTATAATTCAAAATTGTTTTAAATGAAGATAGAGGAAAGATAACCCTATTTAAGGAGAGAGAAAGCAAGCAAGAAAACAAACTTTCAAAATTCTTAGACGATGTATTTAAATTACTCATTTGGTTTATTTAGACAACATTCTTCTGCCACCCAAATAAATTAAAGGGAACACCAAAATATTTTGAACTCAGCAGTTCTCAGCTTTTTAGAATAGCATTTAAAAATCTAAAAAAATCCATCAACATAAAATGGAGGTTTGTAATAAATACTTACCCCTTCTTTTTCTCATGAAGATTTGGCCTTATTTCTCACTATACCCCCAAAAGCTAAAGTGAAGCTAAGTACTCTTTTGGGTAGCAGTCAAATAAAGGGGTTACAGATGTGAACTCTGGAGTTAGCCCCCTGGTGGGTGTTGTTGAAGAGCCGGGGGCGGAATCCTAACCCACGGTGGGGCGCGGGAAATGTGGCGTATGGAAGACCCACTCCCAGCCACTCCAGGCCCCGGTCTTCCCAGAGTTGGGTTGCTTGGGAATGCAGCCCAAAGCGGGTGGGGCCGGCGGGGGACCGCCCCATGGCCGCCCCGCCGGATGCATTTCCACCCTGGCGGAGCACTGCCGGCTCCGGGATGGCTGGGAAGGCCAGGTGGGGAGAGTGGCTCAGCCCCCTTCGCAGGGTGGCCTGCCCTCCCGAGTGCTACTGCGGGGGAGGGGGTTTCAGTTCAGGGTAGAGCCAACCAATCAGGAACCTCCTAAGTTACCTCAGTCCCTGCGTCCACCAACACTCCAACTCAACCCCCAGTTTACCTTGGGAAAGTTACCCCCACGTTTTATTTCAACCCAAAATGCATCAGGCCAAAGAGTATAAAACCTACTTTCATTTCCACCTCACGGTCATCCTCTGCGCAGAGTCCTGCCAGAGGCATGGCAGGAGCATATGCTTGAATAAAGTCACTACTTTGTTTTTACATGTGTGTCTGGTGGCAGAATCCGGTCATAACAATTATAACAATTACTGTCATTTTGTGTCCTCTGCATCAGAGTGATGGCAATGGGATAGTTCACATTGCACTCGACTGTGTGAATTAAATTCACAGCACATTCTAAGGGAGGGGACGCGTCAGGCGCTGAAAATGTTTCTATGTTTCTTCTTTCTCTCCTCCCTTTATTCCCTCCTGCCTTCCTTTCCTGTCTTCTCCAGAGACACTGAGGGTAGGACCAGGCTCCTTGGCTCACTTTTGGAAACTGATTTTCAAACTGTTTTGTTTATCAACTATATACATTTGTTATTATAATCAGAGCGAACATTCTCCTTTCCCTGTACAGTGCTCCCTTTTCTCACTGCTGCTTCAAGTCAGACATTTCTAGGTAAGCTTTTGTTACTTCTGCACTTCAGGGTCATAGGTAAACGCCATTGTACGTTTGGTCTCTGGGCTGATGGAAATGTGAGAAACTTCTATTGACAATTTAATGAGTGCCCCCATGCTCCTTCACTGGGGTTGTCCATGTGGTGAAGAAATAGCCTCTTGAGGGACAGAGTGTCCTCTTGAGACCTGAGCCCCTGCACTCCCCCTTATCTATTTCCATGTGCTCCCCGACCCCCCGCCCCTGCAGTTCTGTGCTCTGTTGGAGACCCCTGTGCTACTCAATCTCAGTCAGACCCACTCCACTGGAGGAGAGTCCAGGAAACACTGGGGGAGGGAAGGGGCTTCTAATTTGGAAGACAGGGAAGAGAGACAAAGGCCCTCAAAGTGAGCCTCTGAAAGCCCATCAGACTGTTCTGATAGGGCAAACGTCTGCTTTCAGTTTTCTATACCTGTATGTTTTAAAAGCTCTTCCTTGTCTTGAGAAAGCGCCATTTTACTTTTCTATATGTGAAAGGTGTCGGCCTCCAGGAAGGGGAAGAAAACTGGTCAAGTCCCAGAGATAGTGGCATAGAATCCTGGTCAGACTACATACATTTGCTTGAGTTTTGAACACACTCCCTCCTCAACTGCAGCCTGAGGATGACAGCTATAGAACGGGCCCCTGGGCATGGGCAAAATGAATTTGTCAGTATCTCTCTCATGATACTGCACCTTCCTGGACAATGGAAGACTTAATGCTTTGGGGATTTCTTGCATTCTAAGATTAATCTGTCAATGCAGGCTGCAGTTCCTTGCAGTTCCTCAAGGCAACAATTGTTCAGGGCTTCATGGTGGCTGGCCGTTTAGATAGAGTCATCCCAGTTCTCCGTTGTTCCCAACACGCCCTATTGTTCACAATCCCTACTTAAGCCTTCTGTATGTATTGGGCTTGCAAGACATAGAAAAGTGAGATTTTTTAATCCTATACTCAAATTTTTCATCTCGCAATCCTCTCCCTTTCGGAACTGGAGACTGGTACCCTTACCCCTTGGGATGTCTATTTCTAGGAATTTCATACCAAATTCTGACATCAAATTCATCCTATTAGGTCTTATATCACTTCCACTAGGTCCCAGAAGGGAATGCCATGGCGAACTCAGCTTCTTAAATGAAGCTATATAGGAAATACTCCAGTTCTTTTTGGCTGAGTTGTTCTGGCCTGTTTGATTCTTCCCTTGCGGTCTTAGAAGCATGCCTCAGGCAGTGCCCAGGGCCTGGCCCTCTAAGTGTCACTGTGCCATCTGCTCTGAGGTCTACCATCTCCCCAGGTCATTTCCACTGAGTCACATCCTCATTGCCATGCCATGCGGTCCAATGATCTTCTCCTTCTCCACTCTCAGAGAAGTTGATCCCCCTCCTCTTTCTTACTCTTGAGGACATTTCCACTCTCCGGAGTACTGGGGAAGCAGTAAGCTTCAACTCTGAAGAAGCCTCAGCAGCTTCTCCTTTCTTACCAATTTAAATCTCTGAAGTAAAAAAACAAATGTATAAACAAACACAAATGACTTAGCCAGCTACTTGAAACAAAAGAGGAGAGAAGACTAGCACGTGCACAAATGAATACATTGATAAGATGTATTCCTCAACTGCAGCTTTCCAGAGCTTTCCAGCTTTCTAGTTTTTCCAGAACTCATCAACCAACAATTGTTCCCGGGTTGCAGAGCACAAAGTAGGGTGACACGGGTGTGGAGGACAGGAAAGGGCTGGCACATGTGACCAGTGCTCTGTCTAGAGATTTGGGGGGGCATGAATATATTATGCTTTTGCTGCTGCCTATTTTAGGCAATCATGGAATATGAACTTGCTGTGTCTACGTTCATCCCTGAGAACTTTTTCCTTTAAATTATTCTGGAAGGAGAATTTCATGGCTCAGAAAAATATTATGCATGAAAATGGTATACAATATTTCAGAATTACAATAAGTTTCAGAAAGCAAGGATATCTAAAGGGTCCACTTAAAGAAATTACAGTTGTTGAAATATGATCAACAACTGTAATTTCTTTACAGTGTAGAGGAATTTTTCCAACATCAATGGACCAGCTCTTTTAGGGGACATTTGGAGGTTCTCCCTTCCCAAGGACCTCTGGTAGTGTGTCCTGTTGGACCTCCCACCTTTCCCTACCTACATGGGCTTATGTGTACAGGCACACCCCACCCCCAACACACCCCTACCAGTTATGTGAGCATGTGTCTTTATTAGAGCTTATATGTGATCTCTCTGCTGAACAGAAAGCTCAAATTTAGCATGAGGGATGTCAAGTGCAAATGTAGGTATTTTACATCATTAGATGATACAATTTACAATGCAAGCTGAGAACTGGGTTTTACCTACCCTAGAGGTGGGTCTTCTTAGTATTTACCCCTGGGTGGCTATAACTCCTTTGTTGAACAATCCTGTTCTGACAGGCTACCTCTCTAACAGAATCTGCAAAAATGCTGTTTGGACATTTCAAAGTCACTGAAGGTGAAAGATGCTAGGCTTGCTGCAAAATACTTCACTGGACTCTGAAGCATTCCTAGCAGGTACCTGGGTGTATTCACCTGTTTTCCCAATATTAACCCAAGTTCTGGCAGATGGCAGGCATTCAACACATTTTTCTCTCAAATGATTGAGAATTGAACAAGGCTAGTCTTCCGCTTTTAATGATGGGGTAGATTTGGTGGTGAGTTCAGCCTATGTATAAATCTAGGCTTTTCCATTCTCACTAGCAAAGTACTCATTCTTCCAGAGCTTGAGTTTCTTTTATTTTGAGGAATATGGTGAGGATTAACTGAAGATCATATGTGAAAGGATTAACACAATTTCTTCAGTAGATAGAGGTTGAATATCAAATAAATGAACACCTAATGTTTATTATATGTTTTCAGGACTGAAGCCAAATTCTTCATTAATTATCCTTAATACAAAATGTCTAAATTAAGAAAACAGTAACAAATTTCTGTGAAGTTTTCAATATGGTAAGAGCATTTGTGAGATGTACATTGAATCTTCTAGAATGGTGGTAATTAAAAACAACACCATTAGGATCAACTATTTACAAACCACTTATCATATGCCTTGCACAATGCTAAGGACATTGTTCATTAATTTAATTTTGGTAAACACCCTTTGACAAAGGTAAAATCACATCTTCATCCATAAGAAAACTGAGATCCCCGTGAGTGTGGTAACTACACAATCATGGGCCTAATAAGTGGCCAATCAGAGCTCTACTCAAGTTTGCCTGACAACAGGCACCAAGTTCCCAAGATTTTCATCGGTTTTTCACAAAAGCCATCATTCTGTAATATAACTCACACTAATAGTCCACAAATTAAATATTCCAAACACAATGACACCACGCACAGAGCCTTTTTATTTTTATTTATATTTCTTAGTTCAAGAATTACACACTAGCTGGCACTATTGTATATTTACATGCTGAAACTGGCTGCAGTAAGTTTAAATTCAAGAAAATAATTCTTATGTGCTATTCATTTATAATCCTCATGTTTTACTGTCTCATATATCCCAGAGATTTTAGTAGTCCTGTTTAGAAAGACATGAAAATAGATGAAATGATGTCTACTTGTGTTTTGCATTTTCTAGCCATTGGAAAGTGTGCATTATGTGCATATTAAGAAAGGCTACAAGGTAATTAGTAAGGCTGATAATCACTACATTGTGAAGAAACTAATATCACTTTCTCATAAAAGGACAATTTAGAACTGTGCAGGGACAATATTCGTAACAGAAATATTTAAACACCCATGCAGAAAAAAAAAAAGACAAATATTACGGAATTTTAATTATAGGCAACTTTGTTTGAATTAATTATGTTTAAAATGATCATGTGTGAACTCAAATTATTGAACAATAAAAGATGATAATGAGCTGATGAACTGTCCACTTGCATCAAATAGTGCAAAGACATACATATTGACATCAGATTAGAGGACATGTGACAGAGGAGTGACATTTGGCTTTGGAACTGAAAGGATGTGAAGTTTTGTTTTTCATTTTTATATTTATCACAAAAAAACACTTGTCAAAGCAAATTAAAAGTTAATGTCACAATTTTGCATGTGTCTACAGAAATGTTTGACTTCAATTTCTAAAAAAAAAATAGCCTTGTAAGAGTAATGCTTTTTTCTTTTAATGATTTCTTTAGGACGGTATCTTAATTAACATTCTGTTCACCCCTTACTATTTTCCCCCATCTCCCTAGTGCATTTGGAAAATGTTTTTTAAACCTTTGGTGTGAAGCAACATCCTTCCCTCTACCCCCCCCACACCTTTCCCCCTTTTTTCTTTCCTTTTTTTGTTTTGTAATAATTCCAAGGTCTTTGGTTAAAAGGAACAACACTATCTAAAGACAAAATGCTATTATTAAAAAAACTTCTAGTATGTCTTGTGTGTAACACATTTTTGGAGCTGGTATAAATAAACATTTTTATTTTCTGTAGTGCCACCTGTACAAACTTTTTCTCTTGGAAAATTGAGATTTAAGTTACAAACTTTGGCTTCTTGAACTCTGGCATATAAAAAGACTCTGTTTTGGTTTTGCATTTCCCAATTGCCATTTCTAAGGCTGTCTTTTGGTTGTTACATTGACTACATAAACATTACAGTGCTTCCCACAGAGGGGAAGAGCATACGAGTGAGTCAGCAGGTGAGAGAAAAATGATGTGAGGGGTGCATGTGTGTGTGTGTGTGTGTGGCTGTGCGTGACTGTGTGCGTGTGTGGTAGCAAATTGAAACCCTTCTGTCTGGGATTCCCAAACCATTTATGCAAAAGTGTGTTTAAATTACTCTGCCAGGGCACTGAAGTAACCATACTTAGTAAAAAATAAATAAAAATTAAGAGAAAAAACTAAACAATTAGTTGTATCTATTGGCTATTCATTTACAACATGTAATTATTTACAAATTATAACACACAATTTAAGCCATAAACAGAATTAGCACGTTGCCTTACCATAAAATACAAATTAGAAGTTAAAAATATTTAAGAAATCTGTTTTAATATTTACACACGTTCAGTGAAAGTTATGGTTGCTCACATTACATGTACTCTGTACACTTTGCAAAATGGTATAATTGCTACAGTTGTATTTTGCCCTAACCAACATGGTGGGGTTTAATTTTTTTTTTCCTCCTCTAGAAGGAATTTTCCATTTTCTTAAGACATATTTGTTTTTATATACCAATTGGACAATGTTATTGGTTTCCTTGAAAAAGAGAGCAATTAGACAAGCAATGTGACAACTAATCTGTGATGTTCTGAGGTACAGTACTATTGTGGTGTCAAACTGTGCAACAGTTCTTAAGAATTGTAGGCATTGATTTGCTGATAGAGAAATGCTCAGTACCCTGTATTACTTATTTTAATATGTTGATTGCTGGTTGCCAAATTAATAATACACTGGCTTAATGAAGAAAATAAACCATATTAGCTTATTCCTTTCGTTTTCCAACATATGAATGCATATATATGTATGTATGTGTATATGGATCTATATATACACATATATACACGGAGATATGTTGCAAGACTTACTTTTGTTGATGTTGTTTTGCTGTTATCGAGAATGAAGTTAATCGTAAAACTGGAACATAGTTACCTACAGCAAATGGAAATAGTCTTCACTGCCAATTTAATACAGGTCTTGCTTAAAATAAATGTGATTCATTTCCTCATTATGCATTCCACTGCACTTTCTCTATGTGTTGTGCTTTTGTAAGCTGACAGTTTTTTTATGTTCCTAATACTAAAATGTAAAGTCTTTTGGTTCATAAACCACTTTTATTATTATTATTATTATTGTTATTATTATTTGACTTAGCACTGCTCTTGAAGAAATGAGAAGAGAAAAGGCTTAGAAGTCATTGCTTGAGTCTTTCCCCTGTTATTAAATTGAAGTAGAAAGAATTGTAACATTCCTTATGTTGCATGAGTTTTCAATTCTGAAATGCATTTCATACCTACTAGCAGTCATGAGTCATGTACAATACATATATACAGATTGAGATCAAAGAATTCATGTAGACTGTGCATTTTAGAGTCAGAATTTGTCTATGAATTTCACAAAGATGAAAAAACACCTTAATTGCTGGCTATCTGGCTGTTTTGTAATGAAAAGAAAAACTATACATATGTATAAACTGATAGTAATATTACATCAGAACTGCTGAAATACATCATTGTGGTCCTTTAGTTTAACCACTGGATAGCAAACGAGTGTTCTGAGACTTATAAGTCTAGCACCCCTCCCTTCATTTGATGACTGCATTCCAATTCAACTAGATAAACAGTTTAAGGACAGATTCTACATCAACTGCTATTTCTGGACAGGATGAATCAGTTGTTTCTACCTACATGGTTACTGAGTGCCAATGTATGGTTTTCACTCTAGGGCATAGGTTCTAAGGTCCCATCTTTTCTCCCTTGCCTCATTTCTTGTATGAGTGGTAGCAGGCATGAATTCCTGGTCATATGCTTTTGAGGTTCATGCTGTGAAGATCCTTCCCTTTTGATCTAGATTTTTCTGTTTACTTCCCGAGATACAGAAAATTGTATAGTAACTATAAATGACAATATCAATGATTTTTATGGCTTTTAGAGTAATTGCACATTAGAGCCCACTTCTAGACTTGGGCTCTGAGTTGTCTCTAGAAAAGCCTTTCCAGAATGGCATTTTAAAGTTGTGCCCCTGAGTTATCAATTTCCTCCTTCTTGATATTTTCTACTCAATCTCCATCCCCTAGTGACAAGGGACAGGCACTTTTATTAGTGTAATACCTCAACATGATTGCCTAGGAGAAGTATGTTCCTGGAGAAACATGAAGAGTCACTATTCTGAGCCTACAGGAAGAATCTGGGCCACATTCTGCCCAAAGATTACACTCAGAAGTGTTCAAGTATGTAATAGAAATATATGGGCCAGAGTTCCCTAGACTGATGAAAAAGAAATGCCATCCCATATTAGGCCAAATTCAGAAAGCCAAATCATAAACTTTTTCTGCTGTTGTTCTCTGATAGTTGGAATGCAAAGGCAACAGTTGCCCAGCAAATTCAAAGCTACTGAATTACAAAGGGATGAAAATACACATTGTATCCATAGGCAGATACTGGCTACTATGTACAATTAGGGATGTTACTCTGTAAAGAAGGGTAAAGAAGGTGTTTTTTTTTTTTTCCTATTGTTTTTTAAAATAGCAAAGTCCAAGAAAAAGTTCAATCAAATCAGCTTGAGGAAAAATTTGGCTATTCATGATTTTCAAAAGAAAAGTAAGATATAAACCTCACATTGATGTAAATAAAATAAATTAGCTTATTCTCTTTCCTGTCCAGCATATGAAAGCATATATCCAATTAGTATGGAAAGAAGCACAATGACATAATTTAAAAATAGAATTAAAATACCACATCGTGCCTGTCTAATTATCAGGTATATATTTTTCTGCAGCATCAACTGAGGCTCCTAACATTCATCAAGTTAATGTGGTTTTGTTGTTATCTTATTTTCCACTACTTTTCTTATTTTTCTTGATTAGACAGATTGCAACATACACAATTGAAAGTACACTTAAAAGGAATCAAACCTAATAAACGTACACGGTAACCTCATCTGTGCACATACTTTCTTAAGTATTTTTTGCCCTGAATAATACAACAGTGAATCTCACTGCACATGAAAAAAATACTGTTTACTCAGTCTCTCCAAAATCCTTACTTTATCTGTCTCCTAAGAATATAATCAGAATTTTGAAAGTAAGAAAAGCTGGAAAGGACCATTAATCCCTTAAGCAATGAACAAATCTTCTTTTGAAATACCCTATTAAATTCAGCAATAAACTCATAAAGAAGTGCTGCAGAGACAGCACATGTTCTCAAATAAACAACCTGTTAGCCTTGTCTGGTCTCCACATTTGTACATTTGAAAGACTTCCAGCCTAACCTGAACATCTAAGCTACTTCTAATCTTCCTAACTTTTCTATTTCATGATTATCTTTTGATTAGATCAACGATAGCAACCTCTTTAGGTGCCCTGTCAAAAAGCTTATGAGGTTGAAAAAAATTCCTCTTGCCCTACCCTTTGCCACTGGACATGGTTTATATAGATAAGATGCTGTGGAGAGCTGATAAGGGTCTTGGTTGCTTTCTTGCTTGCTTAATTTTGTTCTGAGAGTCACTTCTGGATTTTCTGCTCTGCTGCATGTTTTTAACTCTTATTTAGCCACTTAGGAAACTTTACCCCAAGTTTCTTTGGCCACTATGCATTATAATGTTTGGAAGTCTTCTAGTCTCTAAATGCCAAAATGAAAGGGATTCCCTTTGCTCAAACAGACTGGACAAACTGGTTTCCCTTGCCTCTGTCTTGATTCTCCCTATCCTTCTCCAACTAAATGAGAACCTTCTAGAAACCAATGGTAATCATCTTCCCATGAAATTGTCATCACTTTAATAAGGCAGACATAGACCATTTTCAAGTAACACGTTTGCAAGGCATTGCAGATAATGTTCACAAGCACAGTGCCATCTCAACTGCATGCCAACCGCAGAAATGGAGATGGATATCTGGATGTGACCACTTCTCTGGAAAATGACTGACAATGCTATTGAGCCTCCTAAGAACATTTCTAAATAATTCCTCTCTGAGGAGGCTGCATACTAAACAGATAGAGTGAAACGCTCAGACTCAGTCTTGCCAGCATGTGTACAAACACTTGCATTTTCTCTGGAAAACCACAAGGACCTTAGTGTGTTCTTTACTTAGCAGAAGCAACCCAAATGGTATGAAATGGACCACAGGATAGGCCAGCAACTAAGGTATTTTAGCATCACTTTTGTCCTGAATTGATGTGTTTTCCAAGTCCTACATCAGGCTGTACAACTGGTTTGAGGAGGAATCTAGTCCTTGCTTCCCATAGGAGGCTATGCTTTAGTTTACATAATAAAGCCAATAGACGATGTTGAAGAAGGAAAAAACCACTGGGAAGAATATGCGGGACCACCGGTCTATGGCATTCACATCAGTCAAGTCGGGGATGGTGATTTTCAGTTGGGAAGCGCGTCTCCTCAGGCGGCTTTTCTTCTGTGCCACATGTCGTTCCAGAGCGTTTCTGCCAAAACTATGCCTGGGCAATCCGGCTTTCCGATACTGAATGCTGGAGGCGTCATAAGCCAGCATTGTGCTCCTGGGGTCTCCAAGTCCTATCACAGCCTCAGAAGTGGCCATTTCATTTTTTATCTCGAGGGTGCTCAGTAAGATGTTCTCATGGGGGTCCATCTGCAAGGGAGAAGAATCAAAATAGTCAAAACAGTGAGGTTTTGTTGGTGCTTACGACGCAAGGCACTCTGATAGGTGCTTAAGGTATTATTTATTGGAATGGCAAAGAGAACTAGCTTTGTGATTATGTTACTTGAGCCTGAACTGTGGCTCTGCCACTATGAACTATTTGAGGTTCAGTTGCCCCATCTTTTAAATGATATAGGCATCTAACCTTAGAGGATTGCGGTAATGATGTAATTATATAATAGACTGTGGCTAGTATCATTTTCATTATGTCTACTTAGGGCACGCAAGAAATTGAAGGCAGGACACCCTTGTAAAAAATGTAGAGTCTTGATAGGAACACCTAAAAAAAATTAAACTGTACTAGATATGCAACAGTGTTAGGGAATCAATTACTAAATTGTGCTTCCCATAGTAGCCATACGACAACTGATAGTAGTTAACTATCAGAACTTACCATATGTGGTAGGCACTGTTTACACAATTTCTTAATACCAACAGTTATGACACTTTATCTTATATTTCCAATGTCAATATAAATATGGTAAAAAAAAAGCTTTGAAGAATATAAATGCAAGACATATGTGACTTCAAAAATATAAAATAATTGAGAATATGAAGGAATTTGAAAATAATTGTCTAACAGTAGACTGTTGGTGGTGGAGGGGCAGGTGGAGGATGGGCTGCGGCGAGGAAAGGGAAGGGGAAGATTAGAGCAGAAAACAGCATGTCTGAGGTTGACTTGTGCTCAGTTGAATCTGGGGTCCCAAGACTACAATTAAGTGACTATATGGATAGTCAAATAATCTCTCTTGGATGATTTTTTGCTTGCAACCCCCAAATTAAAAGATGAACACTGACATCATGATTCCCAAATATTACATATAATATTTTATCTTGTGTTTAGAAGATATGTGATGCCTTATTTTTACAAAGCCTCAATTGCTACAGAAAGCGAAACTTAGCCAAAAGTTATTCTTAATAACAAAGTACATTTATTTTGGTGGAGAATCAGGATAAATTAATAATAATTGCCAATAATATTTCTGGAATTAAGGTGGCACCTGTGGCTCATCAAGTAGGGTGCCGGCCCCATATACCAAAGGTGGCGGGTTCAAACCTGGCCTCGGCCAAACTGCAAAACAAAAATAGCCGGGAGTTGTGGTGGGCACCTGTAGTCCCAGCTACTCAGGAGGCTGAGGCAAGAGAATCGCCTAAGCCCAGGAGCTGGAGGTTGCTGTGAGTTGTGTGAGGCCATGGCACTCTAACAAGGGCAATAAAGTGAGACTCCGTTTCTACAAAAAAAAAAAGTAAAATTTCTGGAATTATAAGAAACTAATGGCCAATGTAGGCACTGGTGACATATGGAAAGATTGGAAGATATGATGCCCTCAGGTTCATTATTATGTAAAAGGAAAGATTATATATTAATATTGCTAAGATTATATATTAATTAGTAGTTTTCAAATGTGGCTTAATGGCCCTATACTACAATTTCAAATCAAAAATCTTTTGAGAAATAGAAGCAATAAAATATTCCAGGACATAATAATTGATCAATTAATCTCTACCCACTGATCAGACATTCTATATGTTTGGGTTTAGTACCATTTTGCTTATTGGAAATGCTAACCAAATATATTAATAAATTAATTTTAGAATTTTATAAGATTTGGAAACAAAACTAAATCAATGTGAAAAGAGATCTGTCAAGGAAGGGTCAGATAATGATGGGTTTCCTCACCCTTGGGAAGGAAAGGAACATTCAAAGCCTCCTGCTATGGGCCAGGGCTTTGCTGCCACTGTTTCATAGAATGCACACAACCATTCTTTGAGGTGAAGGCATTCATTAAATTTCCCAAAGTCACATAGTTCCTATGGGGCAGAGTGGGAGCTTTCAGACACTCAAGTATAAAGAAACCGATAGAAATGAGAAACCTATTGTTTCTTGTTATTTCACTAGCATGATTATTTTCTATTCTTTGGGTTGTTAACCCTTTAGTCACCGAGGAAACAGATTTTTATCAAATTTTTTTTGGCCACTAGGAGTGATGATATTCATGAATCTCCCTCTCTACCAGCGTGTTTGTTTTACTAGTGAGAAATTATAAAAATTATGAGCTAAACTATTGGCAGCAATGGACAACGCTCAGGGGAAACTTGTTCTAAGTAAAAAAAAAATTATCCTTATGTAATTCATTCAATCTTAGTGAGTTTCCATTTTGTTATTGAAATCCAAGCATTAGATGATATGATTCTTGAAGCCCTATTACTTATTTTTTCATTTACAAATTCTAGCAACACTAATTGAACACTCACTGTGTGTCTGGCACTGTGCCAAGTATTATAGACAGTCATCAAGAAGACAGAATCACTACTGAGTCCTCCTTGCAGTAACAGTTTCCAGAAAAAAAAATTGGGTTTTGAGACAAAATATTGTAGTTATGGTTCTTCTACTTGTTATTTTTGACCTAGAAAATTACTTAATTCCTCTGAATCTAGGTTTCCTCAACTGTATTGGGCCTAAGAATAGGATGTGAGCTTAGATGAAATAAAGCATGAGAGAAGAACTTGCAAAACTGAAGCACTATGCAAAGTTGTTATGACAGGTTAGAAATGAAGTAGGATATTTATGGGTGACATGGCAAAAAACAATGAATAACTATACCTAAAAGAAAAATAAGTGCATTGCCCTTGCAGGGTCTAGATATGGGTGATAAGATTTGTGTAGGTAAAATTAATCACCTCAACCATCCTAGAGACCCTGATAGGCTGAAGTGGGAGTGTGGCGGTGGTGGGTGAATTTTATTGAACACCTATATCAATTTATCCTGCCCCCCCAAGTGTCACTCATCTTATTAGAATCCTTCAACCTTAAAATGTGACTGCTTGAATAGACTTAACTAAAACTTAATAGTCAAGGAATAAATTAACCTGAACAAGAAACATTGCATTTTCTTTTCCAAAAAATTTCTACACATAACCATGGGGCATCAAGTTTATTTGTAATTGAATGTGTCTCTTGATTAACAGAGTCACAGAGGGACTTAACCAGGTTGTTGATCATTATGCTGCACTTAGGGGTGAAACTCTAAGATATTGCTTCAATCACCCCATTTTGTCCTTCAAAGGACCAGTTTTCTCCACCACTTTTTCATATTGTCTATAAAGTCTTCTATCTATGCCAACCTTCTTAACTTCCCTTCTCAAAAATTAGCTGAAGCCCCCACCCCTCCCGATGCCATATCAGTGTCCTTTTGCCCCATTCTTGGGATTACCAAGACTGAGTTTTTCTTTGGGGGTCTGGAATGGTGGCTTAATTAACACCTGGAACTTTGTTCTATGTAGCAGGAGACACACTGTGCGGTGTTTCCATGTTACCATTCTGGATTCAGACAATCAGGTTTTGATTCTGGACTGAGTTATTCACCAGCTTTGAGACCTTAAGCAAATCATTCAACCTCTCTGAATTCACTTTTCTTATATGTAAAGTGGGGAAAATGCCAATACCAGTCTCCTAGGACTGCTTGAGAAAATTAACTAGCAACCGCACATACAAAGCCTTTCACCCAACTTTGTGCATATAGTAAGCACGCAAAAAATTGTAACTAATCTTGTTATAAAAATGTAGTTAAGTATTCAATTAACAAATAAATTTGATCTTCTAGTGTCACTTATTTATTTATATTTTTAATTTTTAAATTTTTTAGAGATGAGGTCTCACTATGTTGCCCAGGCTGGAAGGCAGTGGCTATTCACAGGTGTGATCACAGCTCACTGTAAGCCTCAAACTTCTGAGTTCAGGGATCTTCCTGCCTCAGCCTCCCAAGTAGACTGGACTATGGCCAAGTGACACCATACCAGGCTTTGCTGTCTTTTTTTTTTTTAATTCCATAGCCTGGTTAAACAAACCAGAACTTTGAAATGTATCAGATATTTTATTTTTGCTTTGGTTATTGGCTGTAAAGTGATGAGAATATGCTTAGTTTATAGTAAACACTATACATTTTTGTCATGGGATGTAAGTCCATTTGTTCAATATAGTAAGTTTAGAATGAGTTATTTCCTAATGCTCAGGTGAAATGAGTAGAGCTGCCATTCATTTCATAGGTAGAGAAGCAGCACTGGTTTCTTCGGTTCATGAAGAGCCCACCAACGTCCTCCTATGACAGAGGAAAACAGAGCCAAAAGGCCAGGCCCAAATAGAGAGACATATCCATTGCTGAAACCATGGAATAAGGAGGACCTGTCTTGTCTTCACTCACTGACACTTTGATATTCCAGAATGATGCTGACTACAGCACTTATGCTCATTTTTCCCTACCAGACTATTCTTGACACAAGGTCTGTCTCACTGATCGTTGTATTCCTCAGCATCTGGCATGGCACCTGGCATGTAGTGGGTTCTCAGTACACATCTTGATTGATGAAATTAATTTTGCTGCCCTTAGTAACTCACTGCACCTCTCCATGAGTCATCAATAAGATGGACTTAATTTTGCGATACCAGTCTGAAGATCGGAATTCCATGGGACCACGTCTTGAATTCCTTTCCTGCTCTAAGGCTTCTGCCTCTGTTTATACAGGTCTCTGCCTAAAGCAGCATTCTCAGGCACCTATGACTTGGAAATTGAATTTCTCACAGTGCCTTTACATAACAGATGTCCCAAAGAAAGAAATGTAGTACGTAGCAACTAGAAGCCAGGACTAAGCATTTTCCATATTGACCTCTTTCTGCTATCACAGTAGCACACGCTCATCTCTTGTTTGGAAAATAAGGCACAAAAAGTATAAGAAAATATAAGTTCACACAGCGAATAGCAAGTGGAGAAGGAATTAGAATCAGGTATCTTCACATTGCCATGCTGGGGCACAGCAGCTGCTCAGATAAGCCCTGAGGCAGTCACAAAAGAAAGCCCGTTTGGTGGGCTTGGACTGGGCAGTCATCAGAAGGCTTGCAAAATTTTCTTTAATGAGAGGTGGATAAGAATGGCTGCAGTTAAATATGTTGAGATAGGCGAGAGCTGTTGAAAAGTCCTGTTAACTGCAGCACCTCAAAGTGAGAAGAGTAGACATCTGAGCTTTGGCTGCTCACCAGGCACCAGTCACACAGATTTCTGCCTGGGACACCACACTTCCTGTTCTCGATTTCGTATCTCTAGAGTGCGAGTGAGCTAATTCTGAGACCATGATTGGCTCAGAGAAGGGCACATGACTTTTTCTGAGCCAAAAGTCTGCTGTGAGCATTCAGATGGGCAGAACATAGTGAAGTCTTAAATTTTCCTATTGGATTTGCACTTAGAAGTGGCCCCAAATCTATAGAATCTGCTCAGATGTGTCAATTATATGAGGTGGTCCTAATTTGGAAAGAAGCCAAAAAAGGAGAGTTCCTGAACTGATGCCATCTTGTCTTTCAGGACATGCCAGATTTGCTGAGGCTAAGGCAAACCAATGTATTCCTTTCTTCTTTCTTTAATCCTTTCTTCCTTCCCTTTCTTTCTCCCCCCTTCCCTTTCTCCTCCTCTTTCTCCTCTTCTTGTCTCATTTATTGTTCTTTTTTTCCTTTTAAAGGGTCGGAACTGGGGCAGCGCTTGTGGCTCAGCGAGTAGGGCACCAGCTCCATATACCGAGGATGGCGGGTTCAAACCTGGTCCAGGCCGAACAGCAAAACAAAAAAATTGCTGGGTGTTGTGGCTGGTGCTTGTGGTCCCAGCTACTCGGGAGGCTGAGGCAAGAAAATCGCCTAAGCCCAGCAGTCGGAGGTGACGCCATGGTACTCTACCGAAGGCGATAAAGTGAGACTCTGTCTCTACAAAAAAAAATTAAAGGGTCTGAATTGTATTGGGTGCAATGTTAGGTCAAGGGCAAATGTACAGGAGATTGGTAGGTTCTTTTACATGTGGTTTAAAGGGGAAAAATGGAAAGCCTTGAGGTAAACCATCCTTAAATTTGATTATTTTTCATCCTTTTTATTGTCAGTATAAAATAAAAAATGTCTTTTGGAGTCTGGATATTGAATTCGGTAACAATTATCCTGCCTATTTTCCCCTTTGAAATATCTGTTTCTACATGGTGATTTTTTTTAAAAAAACATACTTAATGCATCATAACTGAACATGATGCATTCTCATTTGACAGGGCAGAAACTAAAGCTCAGAAAAATGAAATAAATTACTTAAAATTTTACACCTAAGAGAAAATAGAACAGTGTAACAAATCTGGTTATCTATGATTAGCTCCATGCAATCATATTCCATGCTGCCTCCAGCTAGTCTTAAAATCAACCTAGAAAGCCTGAATGCACATCAGAATAGTCTGGAGGCCTTGTTAAAATAGATCTCTGGTACCAACATCCAGAGTTCATGAGTCATTAAGTCTGAGATGAATCTTAATAATCTGCATTTCTAACATGTTCCCCGGAGGCAAGGCTGCTGGTCTGGGATCCACACTTGGGAAAGCAGCAGAAAGGCCTGGCTTCAAATAAAGAAGCAGCAGAGGCCAGAGAAAGAATGAAAAACTGAAGGCTATGACCACAGTTCACATCACAAAGCTGAAAAGCAGCTTTCATGGAGAGAGAACATATGTGCCTTTGATGAGTATTTTACTAAAGCCAGGAATTATATAAAAGCTTTACACACTATCCTATTTAATCTTTATCTTGACTACTCTCTATGCTATGAAGAGAGTATTATTAATATTCTAATTTAAAAAATATGGAGACTGAGAATTTTGGATGGTTAGTGATTTGCCCAGAGTTATACAGTTACTAAGTAATGGAACTGATAATCTGTTTGTTCTAAGATTTTTGCTACTAATAACCAAACTACTCCAACAGAGTATCTTGAGACGTTCCTCAATTACACATTCTGCCTTGACATGTCATCTCTGCATCAAGCTATACTTAAGTAATGAAATTTAGCAAAAGGAGGGCACAGCAATTGTCATATGAATTTATCTAATCTTTAAAACTGAGTTTCAACATTAGCTTTTCCAGACTTGCCCAAGTGCATTTTCTAAGTGTTTTTCTCTTTACCTGAACAGTGGAGACACAGAAGAAACCATAAAACACTCCTTTTCTTTTTTTATTAGGATGTTAACAATAGATAATTTCCCTTTAACTAACCAAAAGGGCCATGAGGGCCAATCTCTGTTTCCCTGGATATATACCAAAACATTTATCAAATATTTCTGTCTTAACATTTTCACCAATTAAAAGAGCCATGAGGATTTTGTTGATAGTAGTTGACATATGAGAGAAAGGGAAGTAAAAGTAAATGAAGGGAATTTGAGAGAAACAATAGACTAGTGAATAAACTGCTGTTCTCTGTAGCATAAATTGCCTTTGAAAGGAGCTAAGCTGCAGGCCTTGCTTTAGTGCAAGGATACATGCTATCTGCTTTCCAGTGTTAAGTTTTAACTTACATGTGCTTTCCTGATGGCAAGGATTTTTGGAATGGCTTCATTAAGCAGGCTAGTGCCAATGAAAAACTCTCCTGTTTCTCATTCAACCATCTGCTTTTAAAATTATGCTTTACCTGAAGTTATTGTGTTTATCAATCAAGAAGCAAGTGCTTAAATATTGGGAAGCAGACTGATTTATTTGCACAAACATTCCAGAGCCTCCTGTGAAGGGGGGCAGTTTGCACTGACTGAATTAACTCTTCTGTTGGCTAGAGGGATGGATTACTCTGCAGACGTGAGTTATCTTTCATATTGACCTAAGAGCTGATGGTTCTAAAAGCAGCAAATCTACATTAAATGTTTTGGACTAAGAGGTTTTCTTTTTTCTTCTTCCTGTCCTCAGACAAACATTTTTCACAATATGCTTGGTTAACAGACTACCATTTTGCTTAAAATATACGGTCTTAAACCTGTAAGAGTGGGCCTTGTTTTATCAGTTAATTCTAGGTTTGGGGTTTGGTTTCAGATTTGCTCTTCCTTTCCTACACTTTTCTTCATGATAGGTTATGTGTTGTGGACAGGTATCCTTGTGATAGTCTATAGGAAACCCTCACTTGGAAAGGAACCAACACACAGAGAGAGTCCATGACCCAATGCCACCTTGCCTCCTTATCTGGACATGCCCTGGTGTATGCTCTGGAGAGATGTCCTTGTTAAAAGCTATAAAAATATATGGAAAAACAAACCAAATTCCTCAGCAACCTAACAAAATCATATACTTACCTTGGGAAGGGAGAATGGGGTTATCTTAAATCCCAGTTCACCACTCATATCATCAAGAGAAGAGTGAGAAATTGTAAAAATTCAAGAAATCCTAACTGTGCAATTTCCAATGACTGTGACTAGTGAGTGGGTAGGAGATCTTCTTTTATCTTCCAGGTAATGACAATGTGACCTGAATGACTTAAAATGCTAAGGCAATGAACTGTTAACCACTTGGGAATACCCAAAGCACTCTTTACAAAGTAAAAATGCTCTGAAATTACCTAACATGAACCTAGTTTCCTAAGAGGTGAAAGAAAGTTCACCCAAACAGAATATGAAATGGAGATTCTCTGCCAGCAAGAGAAGGACAATGTCTTTGACTCTTTGAATCTATGTACCAAGGAGAATAGAGAAATAGCAAGCAAAATTGGGAATTTAGAACTGGAAAGTAAATATAGAACACTACTAAAATAGCCGCATGGTGGCATGAGGGAAGTTATTTTTTACTAAAAACTAGTAGTAATAAAAGGGCTGAATTCCTTTTTATTTTTACTTTGCATTTTTCACTTCTTTTGTGCTATTGTAAAGTGATTGAAATCTTACAACCAGCCAGTGAAGATGGAGTTAGTACTACCAGCATTTTGCAGCAATCCTTCCTGTCAAAACCCAGAAGTTCATGGGTATTTTGAAGCCAGTTAAGTGGCAAAATGATAATTTAAATTTATGTTTACAAACTAAAAACTTCCTACTAATTATTCTTTCTACTAGTTATTTTCAGTATATGATGAAAATATACTTAGGAAGGGGACATCAGTGGCTCTAAGATAAATGCTACCTAGTTGATGATTTGATTTTTAAATTCTCATAGGTAAACCCGCTGAATGCATAACTTTCATTTTTTTCTCAGTAAACTCAATCTTTGTTAAAGAATCACATGAATGAATACATTCTTTATGGATCAGTGACATTTGTGGTACCCCTCTAAAGTTTTAAGGTGAAAAGATTCTGCTTTCTACATAAAAATGTCCATTTGCTTAAGTGGGCAAATCAAGTGAGCTTTGATGAGGCTTTCAGGTATAATTCTCAGAGCTAATAATGTTTTCAGAAGAAACATTAAGAGAGAGGCATCAGGAGCAGTAAGAAAAGAGTAAGATTTTTCTCTTTAAGGAACACTAGGAGAAGTTTTCTCCTGACCCTTCAAACTTCTAAATACGGATCAAAAATGTTTTCACATAGTAAATGAGAAAATATCATGAATGTTACGTCAATCAGGTTGATGAAAATATCTCAGATTGTACGTGAAACCCGCACACTGTACCCCATTATTGAATTTTTTTACACAGCTATGATTCAATAAAAAAAAAAAAAAGCTATCAAAAAAAAAAAAAAAAAAGGAACACTAGGAGATAAGGCTTTTGCAAAACTAATGATTAATATAGGATCAAGCCCGGGTGCAGTGGCTCACGCCTGTAATCCCAACACTCTGGGAGGCCGAGGCAGGTAGATCACCAGAGCTCAGGAGTTCAAGACCAGACCTTGTCTCTACTAAAACTAGAGAAACTTTTTTCTATTCTAGCCAGGCATCATGCCAGAAGCCTGTAGTCCCAGTTATTTGGGAGGCTGAAGCAAGATCACTTGAGCCCAAGAGTTTGAGGTTGCTGTGAGCTAAGACATCAGGGCAGCACTCTATACAGGGAGACAGAGTGAGACTCTGTCACAAAAATAAAAACCAAAAAACAAAACAGGTTCAATATTGAGAAGACCTTCCACGAGTACAAGCTCTCTAGAGAACTGACACTCCACTTAATGGTCTGTTCTCATACAAATCCCTGCCCCTTTCAAAGTCCACAGTGGATTGAACATTGACTTTACAGAGGAGAGACTGTATTCCTATCTTATTGCCTCTAGGCTTCAGTGTCCTTTATCCAGAAAATCCAGGTGGCTTTAGGAAGCCTTGCTAACCTTCCCCACTAGTTTCAATCCTCTTGCTATAAACTCACTGAAGACGTGTTTTCCTCATGATGGGACACATGTGGGCAGGCACTGTGTCCTGCTGCAGACGTATCCCTAAACACTGATCACTACAGTTAGCACAAAGAACGGGTATTCAAAACATAGCTTGCTAATTTGAATTCCTGAGAGGATTAGACTAAATCTGGGACCACATATTCAGACCAGGTGAAGGAGCTCATATAACATCTTGAAGCAAGTGTAATGATCAAAAAGAAGGAACTGGCCTTGTAGTGAAATAAACTAAAAATTGCAAGCCTGCCTGATGGACATTTAAACCCATCTAATGTGGTCAAAAGCACGTCTAAGGATTCAGTCCATAAAAACTGCTGCGTCAAGTTACTTTTAGGTTTAATTTACTACATATACCTGCCCCCAACCCCAGTTACACACATTTGATGTGTGGCAAGACACAGGAATGATGGGTAAGGAAAATTTGTCTGGCAAAAATCCTGTAACAGCAAGAGAAGCCAAACACCTTTGACTCTTGGAATCTCTGTACCAAAGAGAATGAAGAAATAGCAACAAAAAATTGCAAACTCTGACTTTGATTCAGTGCTAGTGTTTCTTTTTCTTTACAATGTATAGCCTCTCCTAGCAATTCCTACAGTATCTCTTTGCACTAGAAATTCTTAAGTGGCCTTCCTCTCACAGCATCAAATTCATTTCTCTTGGAAAATGATTCCTTTCTATAAATGTGTTAATTTATGTGGAATTCATTAAGAATGATATATGAACTATAGATCACTGATTTGATTTTTTTTAAAGAGTACTATTTGGATTGATAGGAAGATGAATTTTATATTTTGGGGAAAGAAGAGTACATTCCAATTATTCCATTTAATATTATAAAAACAATTAATAGCATGCATGATGAATTGCATAATTTCTTTTAGAAGGTTAGTAGAATTATTTCTGTGTGCCTCTTCTTAACTTAATAAAGTATCATCTACTAGTTCCATTAAAGTTGAAAGTAGGGATTCATCTTCATCGTATGGGGGGAAAAAAAGAGACCGAAATCAGAACGAACCTCTGAAGGAGGAAAAAGTGAGGAAAAATATATTTACAATGTATCAATTTTAAAAGACATTTCTTACATTCAAAAGAAGCACTGGCTTCAAATTATTACAGATCTTCAGGGAGTATGAAATGGATCTAGGTTTTACAATGAGCTTGCCTAATCCCCAAATCCTATTTTTGACAAGTTTCAGGGAGGTAGGTGTCAGAAACTGCCTACTCAATCCTGGTAACTCAAAGAAGTTTGAACACCTGGGAGCTTAAGTCCTGAGAGGCGAAGGCTTATTTTAGTTAATTTTCATCTGGCTTATTGACTCAAGTCCCAAGATAGAGAGAGACAATTGATCTAATCTTTTCATTAGCTGGTTCAGCCAACTCTAAGTGTCATGGGTGATGGCTTGCTAAAGATTTTTATATACATCATTTAACTAGTAATTCACAATTTCCCAATCCATTTTTAAATAACACCACAGAGGACAATTGCGGCTTCCTTCTGCAAGGCTGGAAACATTCTAGTCAACTATTTCTAATGTGCAGGGAGGGAGGAGAGCAGCTCAGCATTAGTAAAGGAGGAGCCACCTTTTACCCTGAGACTTAGACACGGTGTGCAGGACGATGGCAGTGCACATCACTATGAGAGAAGGGCATGCCAGCCATACTCCCCTCCCCTTCATAATCTTCCACAGGCCATGGCAGTGAGTATTAAACATGGAAATGGATTGGATTGAATTTCAAGATTGACTGGCAGGTCATGATTGACATAAACATCGTCATCCAAATCTTCCTGTGTCATTGGGAGACTCATGGTTTCCTCCTGTTCATGGGTTTTAAAACTGACCCTGACCTTGACTCATGAGGTAATGGGGATGCATGTGGACATACAAACTACCCGCTAACTCAGTACTGAGAGAGAGGGAAGTTGCAAAGCTGAAAGCTAGAAGCAGAGAAGCCAGTGTTTGACTTTTGTCTCCCTTAAGCAAGGCATCAATGTTTAAATCCATGTAAAAATCTTACAACACCTTCCTGCCAGAAGATACTGACTGAAGAAGAGAAGTTCTCAACCTACAGACTCCAAAAGCCCCATCTAGCCTGTAACCAACTCCACCAACAGTTATCAGAGACGCGCTCTGTGTATAACCTCACATCCCACTGTTTTTCATTTAATTTAGTCAAGAAAACAGAAGGCTGGCCTAGTGCAAGCCACATAGACAGGACTCCTGTGAACACAGAACAAAAAGTGCAACAGAAAGATCCAACCACATTCAGCATCTTCATTCCAGCATTTAGCATGCAGGGAACACAGCCAGTGAATTTTGATTCTATAAATTCTGAGTCTCAAATGGTAGGGTGCACATGGATAGTGGCAAAATAGATCTCTTAAACAGGAATGGGTTGGATGGGGAGGGTCCATAGAATCCCATGGATTACTGAATTCTGTGAGTAAAAATTTAGACACATGCTTAATACTCAACTAGCACTGGATCCAGGTAGTTGTGTTTAAAAAAAAGTGCTGAGGGGAATTGACTCAGCAGCAATGTAAAAAATTATATTATCCAAATAACATAAAATGTACACTGGCAAGCCTGTGCCCATCCTGTATAGCAAACAAAAATACCTGATGCTAAGGGGGCAGTGTGATTATACAACAAATGTCTTTATAACTGATATGAATGGCAAGTAAGTAATTACAAAAATAAATTATAAACTTCAATTTCTTAACAGAACATTGTTGATACTGAATAATATGCAGCTTTGAACAGAACCAAGGAATTTCTAACTTCTGCTCTGTCATAAAGTCGAGAGTAGGAAGCTCCATCCTTCCTTACTGTTACACCTCCCATCTTTCAGACCTCAGTTCAAATGTTCCTTCTGTTGTGTTGTCTTCCTGGATCTTGCCTTATTTTATCAGGGCCCCCATTATGTGCTATCATAGCAATGTAGACACTTCCTGCACTACCTTTACTTCCATTTATAATTACATGTTATTTCGACAGGTAATTGTTTAAGGTGTGTCTTCTCATTAGGACAGGTCTCTGTGAGGGAAAGGTGCGTGCTTGCTAGAGATTCATGAAATATCTTCTGACCCAGCAATTAACAGCATTATTCAATATTTAGTGGCATGCATACTGTATTCCAGGCACAGTTACAAGCACTCTCCATGGATTACCGCATCTATTTCACAGCACAGTCCTCTGAATAGGTACACTGATTAGCTCTCATTTTATAGGTGAATAAGGTGAGACTTTAAAAAATAAAATCACTTGTTGAAAGTAGCACAATGAATAAATAAGGGATCTGAGATTTGTACCCAGACAATTTGATCTCAGAGTCCTCATTCTCAAGACTGATGGTACACTGCCTCCTAGGACATTTTACATGTCCTCTCAAAAGAGTGAAATTTCCTTTTGTTTTGAGGGAAAGACATTTAGGAAATATGAACGTCCACTGTGCAGCTGTAGGAATAGTGGCAGACAGTCCAGGAGCAGTGGGCAAGATTGCCAGAAACCACAGCCTGAGCACAGAGAGGCCCTGGGCCTTCCTAAGGGTGGGCTCAGAGGGAACACACTGGTCAGGCCTGGGAAAGTTAAGGGGAGGGAGAGGAAGCTCCCAAGTCAGCTTCTGCATGGCATTCTACTTCTAAAGACCAAGTTAGAGAACTTGAAGGGTCTTATCTTTTCCCTGTGGACCTTTCCTGCTAACTTTAGTCCAACTCTATTTTACGAAAAGCCACTTTGTGAAATGAGAGGGCCTTATGCTAGAAGATATTTACCTTTAGATTGAGGGAACTGTTGGGGTGACCCTATACAAATTCTCATTCTTTTGGGCTGAAGCAGTAGTATCAAGTTTAAGAGCATAGGTGCTAAAGCCTGGCTGGTCAGGCAAAAAGCAGGCTGAACTAAAGGTAAGATCAAGGGACTGTGATCTTAGGTAACTTTTCAGACCTCAGTTCCCTCCACTGTGAAATAGGCATAATAATATCTGCCTTATAGATTGTTGTGAGGATTAAATAAGATAACTCACATAAAGTACAAAAAACAGTGATCCCTGTCTGATAAAAATGCAAAGAATACTAACTTTTAATATCACAGAAGTATGGGGATGGAGGCCCTGAGCTTTTGCTATTGTCACAATCAGGAGAGGGTTTCAATGGTAAAACTGTTCCCAACTAAACTCCTGTGGACTTGGTGGTAGAGGGTGACACACAGCAGCTGTTCAACCTCTTTACAAGACAAATAAATGCATTAATCCAGATGGGCTTCTCCTGGCTATAGCCCTTTGGCAGGGAGCTTCCTTTAGGTCTGCTTGGACTGAATCTTCTAGTATCGGTCTTTGAGTAAAGTGTCTGAAGTTGAGACCTCATTACTCACTGACCTAAGATAGGAGATCATGAATAATGTTTCTTCCTGGTGCTTCATTTGGGGAACTTGTTTGGGTTTTAATCCTTGCAGGGGGCAGAGGCAAGATTTAACTCTGTCTTCACGTAGATCCAGGAAATAAGTCTCTCTCCTTCCAAATTAAATACATCTAAAAAAAGAGTTTCATTATGATGATAATGATAATATAAAATCACATTTTTGGGTAGTCTTTGGTCTTTTTACAGTAGCATTCTTAAGTCCAGTGTAGATAAGACCACTTATGTACTTTTCTAAGTCTTGAAAACATGTACTTTGGAATCAGCTTTGAATTCTAGCTCCTCTACTGATTAGCTCCATGACCTTGGGCAGGTTCTACAGCTTAGTTGAGCCTCAGTTTTTCACCTTTAAATTAAAGTAACATCACTACTTCTTTAACACGAAGCTACAATATTTGGAGGGTTGTTTTAAGATTGAGATAATATTTAAGGAGTTTTCCATCATGTCTGACACACCTAACTAGGAATGTAAAAAAAGGTAGCCATCACTATGATACTTGCAATTTTAAACCTGTACAACTGGAAGAGAAGATAAATTTACTGATTTATATAAGCAAGTAAGACTAACTCTTTATATTTTCTCTCCAGCCCCTCACAGAGGACGCTGTAGTTCAATCTATCCTAGCCACTGCGACAACAGCAGAGACGGACTCCTGCTCCAGATGTGATTGCTTTTAAGCTAGTCTTGGTGCTTCTCTCCCCTTTCCAGAGATTAATTCAGGAATGGGAAGAATTACATCAACTGAGCTAATTAAATCAAAGGAGAGGTTTGTTGAAGGCTTCAGATAAAAACCAATCTCCATCTCTCTTTTTGGACATGAATAGAGAAAAATGGAGCCTTTTGGCTACTGAGGGTCATCTCATCATCTCAGAACAAGATGTTAACAACAAGATGTTGGCTAGATGTTCTTTCTTGTCCCATGCCTATGCATCCTTTCACAGGACAGACACATTCAAGATGAGAAGAAAAATCAAAAGAGCCTTATTAATAACAATTTTAAAACAGTAATTTGTAATCATTCTATATAAAATTCAACCTAGGACCATGATAAGGTTTTAGATATGTGTGTGTGTGTATGTAGCAGTGTGTGTATATATATTAAGGTATACACACACACACACACACACACACACACACACACATATATGTTCTTTTCCACAAATAATCTTGTAAGGAAAGCTTAATGTTACCCTATAGCCATTTTGACAAAAATGCCCTCCATTTGTTTAAATCCCTTCTCTTTTGTCAAAGTACTTTCTTATCTTTTATCTCATTCCCTTGTACAACATCAGAATAAATTTTAAAGCCCAGGCATGGGTAAGAAAACTAAGAAAATTGCAGAACTTTTCAGTGGCTGAGCGAGGCTGAGTACCCTTGGTTTCCTGAATCCCAATTGAACTCTGTGCCTGGTTCTGCCAATTATGGAACAGAGGAAAGATATTTTAAAACAGCTTTACATCTAATCTGTGATTCAAATATGTAACACAGAGATATCTAGGTTTACATCCCAGCTTTATTTAGTTCTAGATCTACCACTAACTAGCTTATGTGACCCTGAGCAAATCACCCAAATTTCTAGGTTTCAGTTTCTGAATGTTAAAGTGGGAAAAATTTTTGAGGTAGGTTTCCTATTCTCAAGCCTGTGATCAGCTTTGCTAACTGATAACCTGATCCCAGATGGTTTTACAGAATCTAGGCAGCAACCATGAGTCATTCCGAGTGGCTTATTTGCATTCCCCGGTCTCGGTCCTTGCTATTTTGTGTGGTCCATAGATCAGCTGCTTTGGCTTCCCTGGAAGATTTGTCAGAAACGCAGAATCTCAAGCCTTACCCTAGACCCACTGAATAAGAATCAACACTTTAATAAGATCCCTGAGTCACTTTTATGCACATTAAAACAATGAGAAGCACCAGGCTATCTGATATCTCAGACATTAGTTAAGTTCTAAAAGTCAATAACTGTAGAATTTTTTTAAAAGGGGAGGATTTTCCAAGAACCTTGGGTAGCTGCACAAGTCTGCTAAGTGGAGCCTTCATCTTCTACTTGGTCAAAAGCAGAGCAATTAATTGGTAATATTTTTGTTCTCCTCGTGCTTAAGTAATCACAGCCATGGTGCGGACTAAACTCTTAGGGGAAGACTAAGCTAAGGAGGAACTATTATCTACCTTGCCAGGGGTACTTTGTCCAGCTGCAGTCTGATGGCTTCTGTGCATTTGGCCAATTACACGGTGAATTACCCCAGTGAGTATTCCACCCCCAGTGCTTAACTCTCTTGTTAGAACTGCTGTTAATTTGACACAGCCTTGTCAAACATCTCTCTGCTCTGTTCGGACACCAAATTACCCTTGCCTCTGAGAAGTGAAGATGGGTAGACAGTGAAAAGTCCTAAAGTTTGCAAAACAAAGGTCGGAAAGGAAGTGTGAATCCAGGAAGTTGAGAAAGAACATCAAGGCCAGCTGACAATGTGATGCCTTGTTAACAAAATAAAATCTCAGCTTGACTGTGGGTCACGTATTGAAAACTCTCAAACACAGCAAACAAACAGTAAAACAAACAACCTGGGTTCACACTAGTTACTAACCAGCTGTGTGACTTTGAATATGTTACTTCTCTCTGGGCTTCAGCTTTGTCTTCTGTAAAATTTGTCATCTGTAAAATTTTACTAAGAGTACTTAGGATATCAGCAAGCTTTAAACTTTTGTGAGCATCAGAATCAATTGGGAAATTTGATAGAATTTATATTTGGGACAATCAGAACCTTTGATTCCGTAAATCCAGGGATGGGGCCAGAGCTCTGCATTTTGTACTGGTGTTGTGGTCTGAGGATGTCCCTTTATAAATGCCATCGTGGGGCAGTGGATGGTAAGAGATAATTCCACTAGAGCACATAGCCAGCTCCTGGTTATATGTAAGCTCCCAGAAATGCTAGCTTTTTAAAGATGTCATTATTAAATCAGATAGAGGGAGCGACCTGCTCTGTGTTACACAATGAGCATGAGCAGGACAGATCCTTTTCCACTGTGACAGAATTGTTTCCTGCCTACTAACATTTTCCAGAACTACTTGCTGGGTAGTAAGGGATGTTGGGAAGATACAGATCAAATTATTACCTACTATCAAGTCAAGGAATGAAAGTCTCTGCTGCCCAGCAGGCAGGTTATACCAGAGAAAACTGGGGTATAGTCTAGTTTTGTCATTAAACTGCTGTATGACCTTGGACTATACACTTCCCTTTTCATTTATAAAAATGAGGGGATCCTTTAACCTTGTTTCTGTGGTTAAATTACTGTTATTCAGCGGTAGATGCATGTACCCTGGCTGGACTGCACATCTCCTTGCTCCCTTTTTTTTGGAGCTAGAATGTATGTTTTACTCTGGGAAGCTTTTTCTGAACATACAACTGAAGGTAACATTTCCCTTCTCTGCAACTCAGTAGCATGTATTGTCTGTACCACAGATTATCCATTCTGATTATCTCCTATTATTAAAAAGAATACCATCGGTCATTCTCCTAAGCAAAGCATCACAAGAATGGACAAGCAAGCATCACATGGACTCAGTGCCAAACTGAAATGAGTAGTTAATGACTATATGCTCACATGAGGGAAAAAAAAACACTAAATTTAAGTAGGGGGCAGGTGGGGAAGGGGTTGGGTGTGTTTCCATCCAACAGGTATATGGCACATTTCCTGGGTGTAGGACACAACTACAACCCGCACGTTAACGTCACAAAAGCAAGCTATGTAATCTAATCATATCTACCTTCATAAATCTGGAAAAGAAAAAGAATACCCCACGGGCAGTGGACTATTCTATCAAACTGAGAGAGAGAATGCTACTGAATTTAGAAACAAATCTTAACAAGGAAAAATCAGAGTTCTGCCCCTGGGATTCCTTTGGTGGTAGACATTAATTTCATAGCTACTGCTTACAAAGTCCAGCCACTGTTCCAAGTACTTTATACTTCCCCTTATAATCTTTAAAACCATCTTTTCGGGGAGGAACCATAAATCCCATTTTACAAATGAGGAAACAGACTCACTGAGCTTTCCCAGGCACATCTGGTCAAATAAGTGACATGACAGTCCTTGGAGCCTGGATTCTGGGCTGTCCCCATCCGAAATCAGGCAGGTTTGATTAATCTAGAACTGCCTGCACCAGCCTCTTGTCCAGAAGCATTAATTTGACTAACACTTGCTGAATAATTAATACATTTGTGATGTTCCTTCCAAATCTGTGCCCCTCGTGAGAAATGTTTTGTGTTATCCTGCGGCTGGTTTCTATAAGAGAAGCCAAGTGTAGCTGAAAAACTCTGAGAGGGATGCACCTTATGTCTTTGGCTTCAGGGGGCCTACATTCTCAACTGTTGAACTAAATAAACCCTGATCCTGGGCTGAGGAAACTTGAAATGTTCCGTAAAGCGGTCTTCTCATTATTACAATGTATTTTCAAGGTGGCAGCTGGGGTGAGCAGGCTTGCCCTCCCATGACCTACAGATGCTTAACCCTAAGAAACCACAGCAGACGCCCATCCAGCTTCCACAACCTTCCTACAGTAGAAGCTAGTGGGAGTGCTGAGAGGCAAAGAGACAGCTTGTTTATTGCTGAGGGAGATTTCAAAATTATGTCAGAGCCCATTTTTGTTATGTTCCCCTAGGTGCTCTTTGCCAAAATTAAATAAGCATCAAGTAATCCTGCAAAGCTCTTCTCAGCAGAGGCCATAAAAAATTCCCGATTTCTTTAGGAACATAAGACTTACTGGAGGTACTGTACTTGTTTTGCTTTTACAAAATAATTTAATATTCATAAAAAGATAGTTAATAAAAATTTAATGCCAGCCTTTGATCCTCAGATCTGCCCATGGAAAACAGCTTTCTCTCCCTTTCTCTTGCTTTTTCTTCTCTTCCTTCCTTCCTTTCTTCCTTTTTCTCTCCATTTCTCCCTTTTTCTCTCTCTTTTCCGTTCTTCCCTCCTTCCTTCCTTTTTAAATAAACAGTTCACAATCTGTCCACAGTTTTCTTAGTAAAAATTGCTTTTATAATGCCAGAACTGCTACCAAATTTCCTAGAATCTGAAATCATACATTCATGTTGTAAAATACATCAACATATTGACAGGTATAAAAGAAAGAAGAAAAGAAATTAAATGCCATAGTATATGTGAGTCTATATTAAATTCAGGAGCTTCACAATGTACATCTTTGTCTTGAAATTAAACATTATTGCACTATTTATCCTTAAAATCTGTCAATAACCCATACTGATGGATTTGACTTCCAATAGAGATCCAGGAAAGGGTAGAACTACGTCAGTGTGTTTACGTTTCACATTCTGGAATGGAAACCGAGCACACAAAGAGGCAAAGTAATATTCTTTGCCTTGAAAGCCCACACAGCATTGCATATAAACTTTTTCTATGTTGTATTAAATTTTGCTTTGTCATGACCTAGGTATTCTGATGGAGTAAATAGGCTTACAAAATTCAATTCAATGGTTGTGATTCTTGTTCTGGAAAAAAAAAGACTAACTGAAAGAATGTGAGTCATATTTACATCTTTGCCTCTTTGCAGGGCAGAAGATGACCAGGTTCTCTGAATCAGAAGGAGTTCCAAGAGAAACTGACCCTGCCAAGGAAAAGGACGTGCAGGAAGACTGAAGCAGCACTGGTCCTGAGAGCCTGTGTCATCAACGGATTCTTCGGGGTCCATTTCCACTTTCTCATTTATAAAATGGGAATTATATCTACCCTCTATGTTTCCGGTTGTTATTGAGAAAAATAAATATTATGCTGGGATAATTATTAATATTATCAAATGAGCCTGCTTTCTTACTTATTTACTATTTACTTTACAACTTACAAACTATATTCTAATTTATCTAGTATAAGAAGTATATATTTTATTTATTATTTTTAGTTTTTATTGATACATAATAACTGTACCTATTTATTGAGCATCTGTGATATTCTGATAAATACAGACAATGTGTAATGATTACATCAGCCTAATTAGGCTATGCACCATTTCAAACACTTATTTTTTTCTTTGTGTTGGAAATATTCCTAATCTTCTCTTCTAGATATTTTAAAAAATAGAACAAATCATTACAGATGAGTCATTTTTAGGAGTGAAATTGAGTTCAAAGTACTTATAGTTATTTCTAATTCAGGAAATTATATTATAGTATTTATCTCTACACATTCTTTTCCACGTTTCCTAAAGAAAACTTATTAAAGAAAATCATCTTTAAATAACAGCAAGATATATATACTCTTTGTACGTGTGTACAAATTGCAGATGAATCAGCAATCACTTGAGGTAGAAACAAATAAAAGTTGGTTTAATGAGAGGTGGCAATGGGACTAATGAAACCTAGAACTAGAACTAAGTGCTTTTTAAGGCGACTGAGATCTTAGAGAGCATATGTCTCCTTAAGTGTCAGAGTTGGAGTTGAATCCCAAGTTTCCCGAGCCTCAGCATACTGCACTGATTTTGATAATTACTTTTTATTCTTGTAGACTCCTATCTGGAGAGAGCCATGAGCAATGTTGTTATAAGTATGTACAAGCTTGTAAAAAATATTATAGGTTTTGTCTGGTGTCACTGGAATCCTCAATCTCTGGATTCAGGACAACATCCTGAATCTCTGTCAACAATGACTACAAGAGAGGCCATCAGCAAGGGCTCGCCTATGCCCAGGGCAGAGCAGTTTCTGTTCAGGCTGGATCTTTCCTTCTCGTTCTTTATTTTTCCCCTTCATTTTTTGTGGACTTCCTCCCTCCCGTCCTATTTGACTTCCTTTTCTTCTTTTTTCTCTGTCCTTTCTTTTTTTTGCTGTTTGTTTCCCCTTCTTTCAGTCTTCTTGAGAGAAACTATCATTTGAAATTACTAGAAAAGTTCAGCATGATATTCATATGAGGCTGTAATTATCTTGGGTTATTCTGGTTATGTGATACACCAATTTAAAAACATAGGAATTTTGTTTGTGTGTGGTTTTTCTGTGTGCAGTAGGTATGGTGAGAGAGTGTGTGCATGTGAAAGAGAGAAAAAATATAATTAAAGTGAGAAACAGAAGTACCCTTACCATCCCATTCTACTCTCCACATGTGACCACTGGAAAAAAGATTCAAAAATAAATGTTTCCGCTACTTGCTTTCTCTCTTGAAAATATAAAATTGACCAGTCTTATATAATAATAATACATTATTCAAGATTAATTAAAAGTAAACCATGAAACACTGAATTAAGTATAAAAAAACTCTCAGAAAAATTTATTAGACCAGATGCTTAACTAGAGTATTAAGAGGAAATTTAGCCATCTAGAAAACCTACAAATTGCAAAAGTACAAATAATTGGACAACATAAATACTGGGACAGCTGAGGCAGGAGTATTGTCTTAGCCCAGTCAACATATCAAAACCCCATCTGGAAATCAATCATTATAATTAAACTTAAAAAAATAAAAGCAATTAGTCTTGCCTTTGGTATATTTTTACTCTTTTTTAGAAAAACATTTAGATCTTTGACTTATCTAAAACTTAATTTGGAGTCAGAGGTCAGTTAGAGATATATGGTACACCATTTAAATATTCCCAAATGATTGCTGTTTTTTTTTTATTGCATAATTCACATGTTCCAATGATGTTAAATTATACTGTTTTATTATGTTTCCAAGTTACTTTCTGTTCTCTTTACATAGAGTACACTGGACCAATGCTATGTTACATTAATTTCTGCAGTTTTATAACATATTTATACTTCTAGTAGAGATATTATTGTCACTATTTTTTATTTCCCTGTTTCTTCATATATATTTTTTCCTTTTAAACAAACTTTAGAATGACTATGTCAAGTTTCTAAAACAAATCACAAAAACAATATGCACTAGATCATTTATCAAGGCTCGAAATACAATCACCAAGATGTGGAAACAGCCTAAATGCCCATCAAGTCATGAATGGATTAACAAACTGTGGTATATGTATAACACGGAATATTACTCAGGCATAAAAAGATGCAGTCTTTACATCTTTTGTATTAACCTGGATGGCGTTGAAACACATTCATCTCAATAAAGTATCATAAAAATGGAAAAGCAAATATATGATGTACTCAACAGTACTATGAAGCCAGTAGATGATCTAATTAGCATCCACAGAAGAGAAAAATTTCAAGTTCGGGGAAGGGAGAAATAGCAAGGGGGAGGGGTGTATGGGGTACTTCCACTGAATAGGCACAATGTAGGGGTGTATGGCACACCTTTTGGGTGCAGGACATAACTATAAGAGGGACTCTACCCAACAAACTCAAACAAATATTGTGACCTGGTTGTTTGTACCCTCGCATTAACCAGAAATAAAAACAAAACAAACAAAAACCAAAAGTAAAGCCCATTGGTATACAATGAATTTACCTTAAACTCAGAATACTTTACAAAGAGCTGATCCTTTTAAATGATATCTTTAAAAAATAATAATTTTTTTGTGGCGAGTGCTGGTAGTCCCAGCTACTTGGGAGGCTGAAGCAAGAGAATCGCTTAAGCCCAAGAGTTTGGGGTTGCTGTGAGCTGTGACACCACATCACTCTACTGAGGGTGACATAGTGAGACTCTGCCTCAAAAACAAAAAAAACTTTTTTAAAAAGGATTTTTTTCATTAAAATCTTATTATTGGTAAAAGGGCTCTTTTCTGTCCTTCCATTATATTTTTTGTTATTATTTATATACTCTTTATATTGAAAGCTATGGCCATTTAGAGTGCTAGCACTCTGGGAAGCTGAAGCAGGTGGATTACTTGAGCTCACAAGCTTGAGACCTGCCTGAGCAAAAGCAAGACCCTGTCTCTACTAAAAATAGAAAAACTGAGGCAAGAGGCTTGCTGAAGCCCAAGAGTTGGAGGTTGCTGCGAGCTATGATGCTACGACCCTCTACTCAGGGCTGCAGCTTGAGACTCTTCATATATATATGAAGCTATGGAAACTTATGAAGCTATGGAAACTTCTCTAATGTCTCATGTTTCCAAAGGTTTTTTTTCCAGTTAATTCCCTTCTTTTTTTTACTTAAACATTTTTTTTGTTTGTTTAACAATGAAATTACTTCTCCCTTTCTTATGTCCTTTACTTTCTCTCATAAAATTGCACTGGCTAATAATTTGTAAAGTGAAATAACAGTGGTGATGGTAAGTATCCACACCCAAATCTTGTTTCAGCCTTTACTGCTCCATCCCAAGACAAGAGGGAGGGGATGGAACTTATGGTTAGATAGGCCAGAACAGAGATAGAAAGAGAAGAGACCATGGCAGGAAAATATTCATTGCTTTCTAATTGCCTAAGGGATTTGAAATTTATAACCAAGAACGATTACTGAATTTTTACTAATAGCCTTTTTAGTATCCATTGAAAAGGCAAAGGTTTCAAAGTTTTATAAGAAATACATTTCTTTATGTATTTGAAAGTTTTAAAATATTTTTAAGAAACAAGTTTTTCACTCTTTGGACTTATACAGTAAGATATATTACATCTTATAATTAATTAATTAATTAATATAATATTAATATTATAAGGATTATAATATTATCCCTGTATTTGATATTATTTATTGTTGAAACCTGTTGGACCACATGTTCTTTCAGAGTGAGAGTTATATTTTCTTGTTAGTTTTCTTAAATTTATCTTTGATTAGTTGGTCTGTGTTTCTGAGCTATTGTCTTCTAAGGTCATTTTGCTAATTTATATTTTCTAAGAATGTCATGTGTCGTCTTCACATTTTCTAAGATATGTGCAGAGTTTTATTTTAGTTTCATGTTTCTGTATAATTGCCATGCTTTCACAAAAATTTCTACTTTAGTGTATTCATCTTGCCTCCCATCTTGATTCTTTAATAAGCCATTCCTTGAAACTATTCTCTTTCTACTTAAATTTTTGGACAGAAGTAACTCTGATTTATTTGTGGGTAATTTCATCTTGATTTCCTGATTTGTTAATGTATAACTGATATTTATGATTTCCTTCTGTTTTCCTGAGATATTTTCTTGCTCTTTTTCTAACTTCTTGAATTGTATGCTTAATTCACTTTTTAAAATTACTTGCTAGAAATGTGTTTGAAGCAACTTTGACACTGCTAACTATTTTCACCATATCCTTGAGGATTAATTATGAAGTATTTATTGTTACTTTCTTCCATTGAATTTTTATTGTATTAGTATCTTTCACATATAAGTTGATACAAATGATAAACTTTATAGGTACAGTACTTAAGGTTTCTGTCATTTCTTCTTGTGATTTGCTATCACTTTAATTTATTTGGATGGCATTTTGATCTTAATTATATTGATTTAAAGTGATATCTATTTTGAATAATTGCTGTAATTATAAAAATATTTTTTGATCTTGATTTTTTTACCTTAAATTCATTGTAATATGGTAATAATATTATTATTTCTTGGCATTCTTTAGATTTGTATTTGCCTCATTTGTTTATACCTGGGACTTTAATTAGAACATTTTCCAGTGTTCCTTTACCGCAGAGGTACTGCTAATAAAAAGCATTTTACTGGGTTAGTTGCTTGATTCAATCTGAGAATCTTATTCATGTGATAGGTGAGTTGATACAGATCTAGTGTAGAAAGATAAGCTTGGTCTTAATTTTGTCATCTTAATTTCTTTTTCACAATTACTATTCAGTCATCTTTATTCTTATTTCCAACATTGGATTTAATCACATCATCTTTATCTTTTTTTAAAAATTTCCCCTCATCTTTATGTTTATATCCTTTAAGTTACATAAAACTTTTGTAAGATGTACAGCCAGTTTTTTATTCTTTCGCCATAACAATCTTCAGACTTTCATGCTTTAGTGTATACCACAAAAATTACGAGGGATAATCATGTGATTTTCTGAGCTTTCTCCACTACAAATTTTGATGTGCAATGTCTCAGGTTGAATCCACTTTTGGGCAAGCATCCTAGGTTACTCTCATGTAGCCTGTCTATGGACAACCCCTTGAAAAATACTGTCATAATAATTATCTACATTAATTTTAACCATATTCTTAATCTTCAACTTCTTAATTCATAAATTCTAAAAATAAAATAGTAGATACTTATTATGAATTAGCAAATACTTCCTCTTTCCTCAAGAATCCCTTTCTGTAATTTTGATTTACATTATCAGATTAACATTTCTGACTTATTATTTTTACACATTGTCAGTATCTAAGTTTTAAAAATATTTCCATTGTGCTTCATTCATAAACCTATTTTCTGAAGTTAGATAGCAAAGATAGCTTCTAAATGCTATCTTTGGTTCTATTACAACATGGAGTTTTGCTATTCTAAAGTTTTTTGATTACCTTTTACTGGGGCCAGATTGTTGTATTAAGACATTATTTCTTAAAAATAAAAATTGATGGATACTATGTTCTCTTAAATTTTGCATATTGAGGATTGAATATCTTCTTTTTGCCTTTATATCAATAATAATATGCTTAGGTTACATGTTGTCTCCTTCAGAAACCCTTAAACATTTTTCCATTGTCTTATGAAGTTGAATACTACTATACAGAAGTTGGAGACCTATCTTTTTTCTTTTCTCTTCATTGTAGGACATTCACTTTTTCTTTCCAGAAGTTTAGTGATTTCAGAAGAATATATAAGATGTTAATGAAATTGTATAATTTTTATCTTGGAACTCAGTGCATTCTTTTGGCGCTTACACATACCTGTAATACACTTATGGTATTAATGAATTCACAACAGGTATGTGCAAATATATAATGTATCACATAATGGTTAAGAGAGCAGCTTCTGGAGTTATATTTTCTGTTCAACCATGACTTGACTGTCTCTGGATCTCAGTTTGTAACCTATAACATCACAACTATAACAGTGTGGGGTAATAATGAGGACCACATACAGTCACATAATAAATGTAAGGTGTCTAGGCATGTAATAGGGATTCAAGAAGTGCTTACGACCATCATCATTATAATTAGTTACTAGATGCAAATATTTAGTATTAGATTCAAATATTTTTTTCTATTCCAGTTTTTCCATTGTACACTAAGGTTATGCAGGTTTGGCCCGTAGTATCTGTCTTGTATATTTATTATGTTTACTCTAAGTGACTGTTATCTCAACATATTTTTGCCTTTGCATTTGGCATGATTTTATACAACTTTGATTTTTTTCCCACCGTATTGATTCTCTTACTGTTTTGGATTCATTTATTAGTACCACAAAGTTTGCTTGTCCTTCATTTTCTCCCTTTGAATTTCCACTTATTTATTATCTCAACTTTCAGCTTTTATTTCAGATATTCTTTCAATTTTTGGAGAGAAAAATATTTTGTTAAGGAAAACTTTTGTTTATTCTGAAATACATTTTAATGGAAGGGCTATATCGACATTTTGCACATTGAGTTCCTCTCTCCCCATGAGGTAGTTTTCTCGTGTAGATCCACAATGTTTCTCTATCTAGATGCTTCATCTTGATGGACCCTTATCAGGTTTTCCCATTGGTACAAAGATAGCTTGGGCAGATTTCTCTTGAATCTGTCTGCACTGATAACTGGCTCTACTTATGCATCTTTGCAGTCTCTCGATTTGAGTTGGGTTTTGATTGTTTGTGTTTTGTTTTTCTATTGTTGGTTTAGTCTTAATGGCTTTTGGATGGAGAAGAGAAAAACTGTATGCGGATTTTTGGATTCTTTATCTTTCCATTTTACCAACACTTGTCACAATCGGACATTGTTAAACATGGTTTCTGTTTCTTCCTCATTTGGGGAGGAGGGTGACTATGCGTGCACACATCTAGGTATGTTTGTGTGTGTATTCACCACCACTCTCTCAGATGGTGCTGTAGTAAACTACAGCAGAACTTTTCTAGGAAATAATCTCAAAATATAAATTACCATTTTAAAGGCACATCATTTTGAATCCAGTAATTCTATTTTAAGAAATGTGTTAGGAACAATGGGGTACAAACATGTCACCAAAGTGATGTTTATTTTAAGGTGTTTAAAGTGGAAAACAACTTAGAAACAATACAAATAAATGGGCAAATAAACATTAAATTAATTACAGTAAATGTTCATAAGATAAATATTAAATAAATTATGGTAATTTCATTCAATTAACTATCTCATAGCTATGCTGTATACCTGTTCTTAAAGAAGTAAAAAGTAGAAATAATAACATATACAACAGTAACACATGATTACTTATAAAGGATGTCATTAATTGTGAATAAAAGGCCATACTAATGTGATTATATCTGTAGGGGTATATGTAGATGGTTTTCACTATCTTTGGAACATATTTTTAAGAATGATTATTAATTAGTTTTATAATCAGAAAAATAGCTATGGAGGTAAAAATTGAGAAAGATATACACTGCTTTCCATGATCTCCAGAATAATTACAGCTATTAACTGAATGTTCTTTGCCTGATATTGTGTTTGGCCCTTAATATAATTATCTCACTTAAGCCTCTCAGCAGCTCATATTAAAGCAAAAATCAGTGGGGATTTTTTCATTTGTTTTTAGTTGAGTGATTTAAAAATTGTAAAGGTTAAACATGTCCAATGTCCTTCAGCCTAGGAAAGACAATGCCTAAACATAAACCTACTTCAGTATGACTCTAAAATCCATCAATTTTCCCCGTGCCTCTCAAAATTATTTGTATACATCTTGAAGTTTTACAGATTGCAGGTTTAATAGAAACCCTCATTATTTGAACTTTTAAGTACTAGTTCTTATCTAACATTCTAAGTATGAACTTTAAAGTGGACTCAAAGATAGAATAAAGACAAACCCAACAGAGAAAAGTAGCAGAAAACATGAAAATTTACATCTCCATCTATCAAATTAAGTTTCCTCGAACATTATCTTTAACATAATATTTTGTATAATAGAGGAAGAGTTCTTGAACAACTAGAGTTCAAATCATGGGATTAGAGAGGATTAACTTTTAGTTCACCAAAGAGGCATAGTATTTTCATGGTCTGAGGATATTCTGAATTTTCATGTGGCTTTATCCAGTCATTAGACTAATCACATAGTGTGCTTTGATTTTGTTTTGAAAAATACAACATTCTTTAATCATTTTCATCATAAACCCAAACTCCAACTTTCATATACGTTTTCTTTTGCAATTAACATTCTACTCAGAGTGATGCCACAATCAAATCAGTCTACTTTAATTTCAACAAAAGTAGCTACAGTTAAAAAAATAGCAACAGCAGCAACAACATAAATGATGTAGTTTGAGAGCACAGACATAGAAGTTGCTAGGATGTTTAGGGGATTAGGACTAAAATAGTGATTAACCATGTTTGAAACATCTCTTCTCCTGAAATATAACTATTTACCATTTATTCGACTCTTACTATATAACACAGCAAGAAATAAAGTTAAAAAGTAACAAAGCAGCAATTTAATAGGTTATCTATACCTACTCCCACCACCCCAAAGGCAACAACTATAAGGTATCAGGGCCTCTGGAGTCAGAGCAATAAAATTAAAGAGCGTGATACTTAAGAGATATTATAATGAAAGATCATCTAGCATCAAGTCCTCATAGGAAAGATTCACAAATATTCAATATTATTCACTGCCTTATCAAGAAATAGATATTTAAAAACTGGAGTGGAACGAATACTGGATGATAAGGTGGAATGGTGACAATTATTATCTTCCTCCTCATTCCTCCAATATGGAGAACAATACAAATGGCAATCTACCATTAATATTACAAAACATGAGGATTCAGAAACTAAACTTTAAGACTGAGCCAAAAATAGGCCTTTTTTGTTTTAGACAGAGTCTTGCTCTGTTGTCCCAAGCTAGAGTGCAGTAGCATCATCATAGCTCACTGCAGCCTCAAAATCCTGAACTCAAGAGATCCTCCTGCTTTAGCCTCCCCAGTAGCTGGGAATATAAGCG
>CAUYRH010127586.1:0-17529 GCA_963574655.1 Perodicticus potto | reverse complement strand
TCTTACCTTCTCATCATTTACCGGAAATATGCCCTATGCTACCATGAATTTCATGAATTTGACCTGTGTCACGTTGTCTTATGAAATTTTCCTGATTTCCTTGAGTAGGCTGGTTCCTCTGCATCCATATATATATATATAATTTTTATTGTTGAATCATAACTGAGTACATTAGTGCAATTAAGGGGTACAATGTACTGGTTTCATATATAATCTGAAACTAAACAAGTCTTGATATGGAGCTTATCCTTCAATTTTCTTCTGTGTATTATTTAAGATCATCTTGGTTATTCTTATGCTTTTACATTTCCACACAAGTTTTAAATTTTCTTGCTAATTCAAAAAGAAGTCATGCTAGGATTTTGGTTGGAATCTCATTAGATTCATCGATCATTTGGGAAGACCTGAAACCTTTACGTATTGTGTTTTATAATTCATGGACATGAAATATCCTTCAATTTATTTAGCTCTGGCTGCATGCGGTAGCTCATGCCTATAATCCTAGCACTCTAGTGGAAGAAGCAGGTAGACTGCTTGAGCTCAGGAGTTTGAAACCAGCCTGAGCAAAAGCGAGACACTGTTTCTAAAAAATAGCTGGGTGCTGTGGTAGGTGCCTATGATTTCAGCTACTCAGGGAAGCTGAGGCAAGAGGATCATTTGTGCCCAAGAGGTTGAGATTGCTGTGAGCCGTGATGCCATGGCACTCTACTGAGGGGGAAAAAGTAAGAATCTGCCTCAGAAAAGAATTATTTAGTTCTTTAGAAGCATGAGTCCATTGGTGGTCTTCACATTCAATTAAGATTCATCCAACAGAATAGAAATTAGACTAAAACCAAAATAACCGAAATAATTTTAAAACACTGGAAAATAATTTTTAAAACTGTTTGATAGTAGTTGCTTCCAAGAAGCTATGAAGTAAACAGCAAATACGAAAAAGTGGAAAACAAAATTTTGTTATGCTGTATGCAATTTTTCCTTATTTATTCTAGACCAGCGGTTCTCTGCCTGTGAGTCATGACCCCTTTTAACTGTAGGGATTAAAGTTGCATGGCATTAGGAAGGTTGAGAACCACTGTTCTAGACCCTTCTAATACCTTGAGGGGTGCTAAAGTCTTAATAAAAATAAAGAGATTTATTTTACAACCATGCAAATTGAAAAAAAAATGCATATAACAGAGAAACTAAAATCAATAGTTGTTTTAAGATTCAACTTGTTGGACTAGTCAGAAAGAAAGACTACTCTGTGTTCATAAATTTGAATGGCTGGCTATTCTTGACGACATACAGTCTTCTTTTCCTTTAAGTACACACAGTTATTTAAATAAGTTGTTCTTAAACTATTTGAAGAAGAGCTCTAATGATCCTTCATTTAAAGAATAAATGAGACTCATTTATAAATAAGAAAATACATTTATATAGACATTTAAAAAATATCTTTAAAAATTGATTTTTAGGTTTTATGGAAATTTAATATCTTCTATAATTTTGTCTACACTGTTCATTTGATTATCAATCACATTTCGTATTACATTGCCAGATTAAATTACCATAAATTTCTAAATTGGTGTAGGCAAGAATAATAAGGTTTCACTGTATTCAAAACTGAAAACTTTAAAAATAAAAATAAACTCCATCTACCCAAATTGATGAAACAGATACCTCCAGAAAAACAAATTTTTCGCGTAATACTTGTTTTTTTTTTTTTTTTTTTTGAGACAGAGCCTCAAGCTGTCACCCTGGATAGAGTGCCGTGGCATCACAGCTCACAGCAACCTCCAACTCCTGGGCTTGAGCGAGTTTCCTGCCTCTGCCTCCCAAGTAGCTGGGACTACAGGCGCCCGCTACAACGCCCGGCTATTTTTTGGTTGCAGATGTCATTGTTGTTAGGCGGGTCCAGGCTGGATTCAAACCCGCCAGCTCAGGTGTACATGGCTGGCGCCTTAGCCCTTTGAGCCACAGGCACCGAGCCGGCATAATACTTGTTATAAGCTGTTTATGTTAAATGTGCAAGTTACATGTACTGAAGCAAACCTTTGCTTACAAATATATATTTATATTTCTTAATTCTTTCAACAAATACTAATGATGTCTCTGAGTGTCAAGCACTGTTCTGAGTACAGAAGATAAAGTGGTGGCCACAACAAATAGACTCTGTTCTCATGGAGTTTATATTCTAATGGAAAGAGATAGATAATAGATGAGATAAATAAGTAAAAATGGTACATGATATGGTGAAATGGCTGAGGAGACAAAGTAAGAAAGTGCAGTAAATATGTTTATGGTGTCCGTCGATGGGGTCACTGGGAAAGGATTGCCAATGGGGTGATATTTGAATGAAAACTTAGAGGCAGTAGGAGAATGAAATGTGCTAATTTGCTGTTCATAATTCTTAAGGAAGAATCTTCTAGTAGAGGAAACAGAGTGCTAAGATCTTGAGACAGGAGCTTTTTAGGAATTTATGGACATCTCTAGGACCAGGGTGAATGAGAGGAAGAGCTGTAAGAATGAGATCAGAGAGAAAATTAAGTCAGATCACATGGGGTTTTGTGGACTTTTATAATAACCATGACTTTTGCTGTGGCAAAGATGGAGGCACTATAGGGTTTTGAGTAGTCCAGTGATAGGGTGTGACTTTAGTATTTTTGTTTAAAGGATACACAGTTATTGATATGTTAGAATAGACCAAAGGGCAGCAAAGATAGAACAAGAAAGATCGGCGGGCTGCTATTGTGATAGTCAGGAAGAAGAGAAGAGAGAGTTGGTTAGCATGGAAGCAATAGAAAGCAGGAGAACTGGGTGGATTCTGGTTACATTTTGGTGGTAGCATGAACAAGATTTTTCTGATAGATTAGTTGTGGAATATAAGAATAAGAGAAGAGACAAGAGTGATTGCAACATTTTTAAAATAAACTTTGTATTTTAGAATAGTTTGTAATTATAGAAAAATTGCAAAAGTAATAGAGTTTTCATATACTTTACACCCAGTTTCCTCTATTATTAATGTGTGATTATAAGTATGGTGCATTTGTTACAATTAATGACCCAATACTGACACAGTATTATTAACTAAAGCCCAAAATTTATTTAGCTTCCCCCCTTTTCTGCCTGCAGTCTTTTTTCTGTGCTATGGTACCATCTACAATACTATATCACATTTGGTCATCCTGTTTCCTTAGGTTCCTCTTTTTTTTTGAGACAGAGTCTTACTTTGTCTCCCTCAATAGAGTGCTGTGGTGTCACAGCTCACAGCAACCTCCAACTCTTGGGTTTAAGCAATTCTCTTGCCTCAGCCTCCAGAGTAGCTGGGACTACAGGCGCCCACCAAAACACCTAGCTATTTTTTTTTTGTCGCAGTTTGGCCGGGGCTGGGTTCAAACCCGCCACCCTCTGTGTATGGGGCCAGCACCCTACTCACTGAGCCACAGGCTCCACCCTCCTTAGGTTCCTCTTAGGTGTGATAGTTTCTCAGGCTGTCCTTGTTTTTGATGATCTTGGCAGTTTTGAAGAGTACTTGTCGTTTGGAGAATGTCCCTCAGTTGGGACTGGTTTGATGTTTTTCTCCTGATTAGACTGGGTTATGTGTTTTGAGGAGGAAGGACAGAGGAACAGCATAATTCTATGTATCATATCAAGGATACATAGGGTGAAGGATACATGTGACTTGTCACAGTTGGTGCTAAACTTGATCACCTGGCTGGGGTAGTGTTTGTGAAATTTCACTGCTGTCAAGTTACTCTTTTATCCCTCTTTCTGTATTATAGTTTTTGGAAGAAAACCACAATGTACAGTCTATACTTGAGGGAGGAGTCACATATGCCATTCTTAAGGACACAGTATGTGTGTAAATTATTCTTATGCAAGGAATACTTGCTTTATTTATTTATTTTAAGATGAACTGAAGGCTATTTATTTTATGCTTTGGGCTAAAATACAAGACTATTTTATTGCTTGAATTTTTCCAAGTTTAGCCACAGGGAACTCTTTCACTTGGGTCCTCATGTCCCTTTTTAACATGGTTTGCTTTTCTTTATTTCTTTCTCTTTATTTAATTTTTTTAGCACTTCCTTACTTTTAGCACTATATTATGCTTCAGCTAATAGATCAAGGAGATATATGTGTGCATACCAACCTGTGTATGTACAGACACCTATAAAGATTTCTCTATATAACCATCTGTATTTATGTTAAGCTAAACATGAGCTCAGGCTAATGTCTCGTCATTGATTCCTTACCATATGCTGCATGGACCATTCTAGTGATCTCCCCTTGCTCATCAGTTATTTCCCATTTCAACCAGAGGCACCTGGTTCACTCCACCCCCCATCCATTCACTTAATTGTTCAACTCCAGTATGCATGCATAGTAGTTTCAGAATTGCTAACCTGTAACACTGTGGAATATAACTTTATTAACAAAGTGCAGCACTCATATACAGAACCTTTTGCCTTTAATCTTACTAATCCACTAATTTGCAAAATTACTTAGGTCAGTACCGTCGACTCCATCTTTTTTAGTGAGGGTATTTCATATATTTTTGATATAATTAATTCCTTTTTCACATTCTACATTCTGTCCTGGGATCGTCTTATCTCTTAAATTTTTTTTAACTAACTCATACATGGAAGTGCTGAAAAGCTTTATAGGTTTTGACAAATGCTTAATGTCATGTATCTACCAAAATAGCATCATGTAAAGTAGCTGGAAATCCCCTGTGCTTCATCTATTCAACCCAAGTCCTTTTTTTGTATACCTGGCCAACACTTGTTACAAACTCATGGTTTTGGACTGCAAATTCAAGTCTTTAAAATAATCATTTTACCCATTTGTATTTATGCATATAGGTCACTTTATTTGATAAGAATATAAAGAGGAGAGGTGTGATTTTGAGTGTTCTGGTAAGGTACTGCTGCCTACATATTTTCTCCTGTCTATCTATCTATCCATCTATCTATCTATCTATCTATAAAGGGAAAGAATAACACATTCTTTTCTTCTCTCTTATTCTGATATCCCATATCAAATTGCTCAAAACTCATTAACTTATAACAGCAATCATTTTCTTCTCTTCCTTTTCCTCTACCAACCTGCAATTTGGGCCAGGCTTAGCAAATAAGTCTTACTTCTATTCCGCTACTGTGTGATCTCATTTTATTCTTTTGGCAGCTAGTCTATTTGTAAAAGAAATTACTCAATGAACTTTTTGGGAAATGTTTTCAACAAAACAAATATTTATGCAAAGCATTCTGCTGAGAATTGTGATGAATACAAAAAAACACAAATGATAAGTATGTGAGTTCTGTCCCTAAGGCATTTATATATCCAGGATATATTAATTTTGATCAAGACTTAGATACTATAATAAACGAAAATATCAGTGGCTCAAGCAAGATAAAATAATATTTTTGTCTCCTATTCCAATCTAGTCTAAGTGATTCAGGGTTGATATGGAGAACCCACAATGTCAGAGAGCTGAGTTTCTTCTATCTCTTTGATTTATCATCTCTGGGACCAAAATATTTCTTAAACACCATCAAATTCTGTGCAGTAGAATGCTGAAATGAGGGACAGAGAAACACATAACTCTTTTTAAGGTCATGACGTGGAAACCACTCACATCAATTCTGCTTGCATCCTCCTAATGAGATCTTTATCACATGACCACACATACATTGAAAAAGACAGGAAAAATGGCATTTAGCGGGGGTTAAATATACTCCATTCAACAGTTATACATTTACACTACTAGGGTAGATGAGGAAAATATGGCTAAAAGCAGCAGTGCCTGTGGTTCAAGCAGTAGGGCACTGGCCCCATATACCAGGGGTGGCGGGTGGCCCCGGCCAAAAACTGCAAAAAAAAAAAAAAAATGACTATGATACAAGGGAGAATGTCATATGTTTTGTGAGATTGATATAAACTTGATTTTGGCATTCAAAGGAGATCAAAATTAATTCTGGATATAATGCACAGGGAAGCTTAGATACACTAATTAATATTTAAGTATGGGTAAGAATTGGAAAGACTGAATTATGACCAGAGTCAGAAACATGTAAAATTAAATTTTGGATGAGCAGAAATTCCATTCTAGTTTGAAACCATGCTGTAAGAGTGGAAGTAGCTAAAACTAAAACTAGAAACTCCAGTCAGTCATTTGCTGATGATCTTTAATTTTAGGATGTATTCCGGAAGGAGGTGTGTGGATAGGTATTGCTAAATACATGGCACAGAATAGATTATTAGTAAGTATTTTATTTTCTTTCATAAGCATTTAGAGTTATCTACATTTACTGAACGTGTTTTTTTAAAGAAAGGAAATGTCTTTGATAGCCTGACTTTGGTGATGTTACTACTCTGTAGGTGAGAGGCAGAAAGCAATGATAGACTTGTGAAAGGGGTCAGCTTCAGAATTTCAGAAGACAGGTGTTTCGGTCCTGAAAAGAGGAAGGAGAGAAAACTTTAAAAATATTAAACGATAACCACTGGTTGAAAAGTGGCTATTTTAGACTGCCAAATTTTGTCTAAAATGTTCATTTTAAAGAAAATGGAAAATGTGGCACATATTCATAGTGGAAAAATCAAACAATAGAAACTAACTTCGAGTTGAGTCCTAGTTGGATTTCAGCAAAGTCTTCAAAACAACTCTTACAAACATAGTAAAAGAATTAAAGGAAGTTATATTCAAGAATGAAAGTAAAATAGGTTACCTTTGACTTAAACAATTAGGGGATCTCAACAGAGAAAGAGAAACGATAAAAAGAACCAAATGGAAATCTAGAGTTAAAAGTATAATAACCAAAATGAAAACTCACAAGGTGGGCTAAAAAAACAGATCTAAAATGGTAGAAGAAAGAATAAGTGACCCCAATCATAGGTCAATTGAAATTACCCAATTTGAACAAAGACAAAGAGGAGAAAAAGGAATTTCTATTCCTATTCCACAAAAAAATGTAGAAAAATATAAAAAATCCAACATAATAGTGATGGAATTCCAAGAAGAAACAAAGAAAAAGGTGCAGAAAAACATTTGAATATACACTGGCCCCCAAATCATTCGAACTAGAGTAAAGATAAAGAGATCTACACTTACACATAATATTCACGGTCAGGCAATTAAGTTCACAAGCTTTCGACCATGCGCTTAGTTTGGCAAACCTGTAAAAAAAAAAAAAAGCTCTACAAAGTTTCACAGCCTTTGTATAATAGTGTCTCACAACTGTGTTCTTGTGGACATGTGGCAATATCTTTCTGAGTGGCACTCATTATTGTTGTGTGGTTGTGTGTGCCATTATGAGAATGTTAGACCTTGAATTACAGCAATGAACACACATTTGTAAATTTCTTGTTAATCTTGGCAAGACAGAAGTGAACTCAAGGACATGTTCATTCAAGTTTATGTAGATAATGCCATGAAGCAAACAGCAGTATATAAATGGGTTAAAGTTCTTTCGGAGGTGAGAGAAAGAGCCACTAATGGAGAGAGAATAGTGCAGCCAGTAAGAAGAAGAATTGATGAAAGCTTTTCAAAGATTCATTGAATTGTGTATCAAAATCATTGGCTGACTGCAAGAAGCATAGTGGACCAAGTAGACATTGATACAGAAACAGTTAGGAAAATCTTAACTGAAAATGTTGGCATGAGATAGGTGTCTGCAAAAATGGTCCCAAAGGAGCTCACTGGTGAATAAAAGCAAAGGGGAGTGGAAGTGTATGATTCATTTTTATTGCTACTATTCAAAGTATATTAGCAATGCACTTAAATATGTTTTTAAGTGAATACTCTAGGATTTTCAGTGTACATCTGTAACTTATCACAGTTAGCCTCCAAATATTATTATACTACTTCATGTATAGTTCAAGCAGCTTGCAACACTATGGTTACATTGCTCTCACTCTCTCTCTCTTGCTATCATTGTCACACATTTTACTTCTGCATATTTCATAAACTCACAATTGTGTTACTGTTTTTGATTTAGACCGCCAATTATCTTTAAAGTGATTGAAAATGAGAAAAAAATCTTTTTTGCGTACCTTAATTTTTACCATTTCCAGTGTTCCTCATTTCTTTGTGCACATGCAAATTTCCATCTGGTATCATATTTCTTCTACTTGAAGAACTTCCTTCAGCAATTCTTGTTGTAAGTGTGTGCTGACGGTGAATTCATGTTTAGTTTATCTGAAAAAAATGAAGACTTAATTTTGCTATCTTCTTACTGGAAAATGGAATTCAGAATCAATAGGTTTTTCTCCTTCGGTACTTTAAAGATGCCATGTCATTGAATTCTGACTTGCTTAGCCTGTGGTAAGAATTGTATCTTTTTTTTTTTATTATAAAATGATTTATTTTTCATTGTCTGCCTTCACAATTTTCTCTTTATTTTTCATTTGAAGCAGTTTGGTATGTCCAGTTTATTTTGTTTTGTTTTCAGAATATCTATTACATTGATATTTTCCCATAGGTCTTAACTTCTCTGTTCTTTTTTTTTTTACATATATGTATGTGTTAATTAGGTTTCCACTTTTTACCTTCACAGAATTTAAAAGGCTTAAAATTTAATAACAATAACAATGTTTAAGATAAGAATTAGAAACAAAAACCACGTAAAGAATGAACGAAGATAAATACATTCAGAAAAGAAAAGAGACGATTACTGCATCAAAATATTAAGCAATATTAATAATAATAGTGCCAAGAAAGTAACATTCACATTGTCAAATAAGACATTATAGAGTACTTTGACTCTGAGACTCAGTATAAAGTCATCAGTTAACTTCTTATTTTTTCCCAAAGTCTCAAAAAAAAAGACAACTAATATTATATAAGTAAAAGTAGAGGAGAGTTTCAAAAAACAGATCATACCAAATCTTATAGATAATAGAAAAAGAAGAAATATTTCAAAATCATTCTGCTTGATATAGATACACCTGATATTGAAATTGAAGAAAATATATTGTTATAAATGGAAATTACAAACATATTTCACTTATAAGTGAGGATGTAATATCCTAAACAACATATTAACAAGTTGAATTAAAATTTAATGTTTAAGTAATGTACTTTGGTTTAAATTGAATCCAATTTATGTGAGAATTAGTCACTGTTTTCTTTCCTTTATTTTTTTGTTTTCTTTCCCTCACCCCCTCCCTCCTTCTCTCTCTGTCTGCTCTCTCCTTCCCCCATGCCTCACTGTGTCACTGATTGTCATCTATTGTCCTCATACCAAAGTTGAATATGTAGGATTCATGCTTCTCCATTCCTGTGATGTTTCACTAAGAATAATGTGTTCCACCTCCATCGAAGTTAGTACAAACGCTACAAAGTCTCCATTGTTTTTGATGGCTGAGTAATAATCCATGGTATACATATACCATAGCTTACTAATCCATTCCTGGGTTGAAGGACATTTAGGCTGTTTCCACATTTTAGCAATTGTAAACTGGGCTGTGATAAACAGCCTAGTACAAGTGTCTTTATAATAAAAGTGTTTTTTTCTTCTGGATAGATGCCCAGTAATGGGATTGCAGGATCAAAAGGGAGGTCTAGGTTGAGTTCTTTGAGCTTTCTCCATACTTCCTTCCAAAAAGGTTGTATTAGTTTGCAGTCCCACCAACAGTGCAGAAGTGTTCCTTTCTCCTCAAATCCATGCCAGCATCTGCAATTTTGAGATTTTGTGATATAGGCCATTCTCACTGGAGTTAGATGGTATCTCAGGGTGCTTTTAATTTGCATTTCTCTAATACTTAAGGATGATGAGCATTTTTTTCAAGTGTTTACGAGCCATTCATCTGTTGTCTTTAGAGAAGATTCTATTCATCTCTCTTCCCCATTGATGTATGGGATTGTTGGTTTTTTTCCTATAGATTAATTGAAGTTCTGATAGATCCTGGTAATTAAACTTCTCTGTTCTTTGTTTCTCAGTCTCCCCTGCCACCCCCTTCATAGTTCAGTTGGGTGATTTGTTTTGTTCTATCTTCAAGTTTACTCCAGTAATGAGTATATCAATGGAATTTTTCATCTCTGTTACCACAAGGTTTTTTGTTTTTTTACTTTTAGTATTTTCAGGAGATTCATTTTATAGTTTCCATTTCTCTAATGAAATCCCTTATCTTTTCAAGCTGTTGTCATCTTTTCCTCTAGATCTTTTAACATACCTCTGAAGGTGATTTTTAAGTCCTTGTCTAAGTACATCTATAGCTCAACTCAGTCTACTTCTGTTCACTACTTTATATCTTTGCAGTGGGTTGGGTTGTTCTTGCATTTTTTTCCCATAATTTTTTATTAAATCCTGACATAATGCATAGAATAGTAGAAACTGGGGTTAACAGTCTTTATGCTGGAAATGCCTCTTCTTCCATCTCACTATTAGTATGAATCAATCAAGCCAGAAATTCAGTACAGTTTAGATTTTGTCATAATGGTGACATTTAGTGCAGCACAGGGTTCAAATTTCTCTAGTGGTTGGCAGGAGTTACCTGTCTTTTTCTCAGTTGTTTGCTCTACTCTCAGCTTTAGACTTTCTTCACACCTGAGCCATGGATTGGGGACTTTGTTCATGCCTCTTCTCTAGGAGTGAACTGCTGTCACTTACAGTGTTGTATTAGTCTCATATTATGAATCAGGCAGAGTTTCTCCTTTCTCCCCTTCTCTGTCTAATTTTAATATTTGGTAGGCTGTGTGCCTAGGCCTCAACAGTGTAGTTTTGATCCTATTCTTCCCCTTCCTTCCCATAATAGCCAAACTCTGTATCGTCTTTGCAGTTGGTCTAGAACAGAGATGATTTCTTGCCCCTTATCTGGTGTTACCCGATCCATTGCTTACTATTGGTATTGAATCCCAGGGTTGAGAAAATTTTCTGCCCTTCCCGTGTGGATAAAGGGCTTTGCTTATTTACTGTTGCTCTTGCAGCAGCAAATGGGCTTTGCCTGTGTCCTGAAACTGGGGAGTATTTTGACCCCAATTTTAGTGGCAGTGGGTTTTCATTCCAGTCTTGTACCAAACAATGGACTTTTGCTGAAGTCTGGGTGTTGACAGAGATTTCTGCTGTTCCCCTGAGTGACTTAAAATTTTTGACTTTTAGAACAAAGGGTGAGGGAATCAGGAGATTTTGTGCAATGGCTAATCATATCCTGAATGCCTCCACCAAGTGGGGATAGTCTCTCTCGTCTCCTTCCTTGAACCAGTCTTTCTCATGAGTGCTTGGGGAAGCCGTGGACAAAAGCTTATCTCTCGGGGGCCCTGGTAATGCAATCAACAAGTTCTCCATACTTATCCTTTGAGAATCTCTGAAAATTTTAGCTTATTTACATCTACTTGTTTGACAGACACCTCTTTCTCCTGTGTCCTGACTTAGGTAAATCAGTTATGTGTACTGTCTCTCCTCTTACTTGCTTGTCATTCTATGGAATTCAGTTTCTGGTTGCCTGGAGACCCCAGCTCTCCAATGGGCTGCAGAAGTTAGGATTTTGGAGATTATCTTTCCCTCATTCTTATTGTCACAACAGCTTTTTCTTGTGGTTTTTTATAGTCTTGTCCTAAGGGAACCTGAGCCAATGTTGATAGATTTTTCTTTTTTACGTACTATCTGAATAAAGAATTAAATAAGTTTTCTATTTATTTTATCCAGAATTTTAGCTGTTTTTCATGGAAAAGTCTTTGGGGTGTTTTGATAGGAGAAATCCATGTTTAAATATGATCAATAAGTATTTAAGAACAATCACTAGAATGTTATGGTTAACATACATGATTTCCAAACCATTAGAGGAAAAGACCTCACAGAATTTGACTAATTTAACTAAAGCCAAGGTACATAACAATACTACTTTTTATCTAATAAAAAAGGAACTGCTCATATTATTTCAGAGGACCCTCTTGAACAGGAAATATTCTGCACATGTTATTTATATCTTTATTTTCTAAATTCATTTTCTAGAAAACAATGTAAGATTTTCTTCTCTGAAGAAACCCATGATAGCTTTTAATTTCCCTTAAGGTCTATACTGGGAATATGGACTTGCATTTTGATTAAGATATTCATTATTAGTGTTGTCACTCATCCCTAGCCTCTCAGGACCATTTAGTTAGAAAAAATATTCCCAGATAAAGGATAGATTCTTCTATTGATTGGTGGGGTTTTCAGTACTTTTTTTACCAGGAAAAAAATATCTTTTTTGACCTTTGCTTTTAAGTGCTGTGAAAATCTATTACACTTTCATGTCTGTGCTACACAGCTCAGAATTCAGTCAGTGTAATTTTCCATTTTGAGGTCATTTTGTTATGGAAACAATGGAGAAATGTGTTGCTGTAATACCTCAAAGTCATCTTGATATAAATGAGCTGATCACTATGATAAAGACCTTGAAATGATTAACTCTGACAGTTTACTTCCAGGGTATTTACATTCACCACTTCTGCACCATACATGAGTAATAATCTGTGTTTTTTCCCCTTCAAATTAAGAATTGTCTTAAGAAAAATAGTAAGAATATAGAAAACTTCATCTTCCTGTAAAAGACCCAGCTAGATATAAATTCAATGATTCTTGAGTCTAAGTCTTTAAACAGGTTAGTAAATGGTGAATGTATCTTATGCTCTGTCCCAGAAAATTTACTAATGAAGTATTAAAATTCCAATCCAATATTGTTTGCCACCCACATATTCACCAGCTCTTATTTATTTTGTTTTAAAATAGAAAAACATAAACATGAACTCAGCTGATGGTTTTATTATCTATCTTAGGTTACACAAAATAATGAAAGTATTTTTGTTTATAATGTTTTGAGTATGAGATTTCTTGAAGCAATCTCCAGGATGGAGCCCAGCTTTCTCTTGCATGTCCCACAGTAGAAAATGGTTTCGTTCCTTCTACTGTTCTCATTTTTTCTGCAGCAGATTATGCGATCTTTTCTTGATGATTTTTTCACTTTTCTTTTTTTTTTTTTTTTTTTTTGAGACAGAGCCTCAAGCTGTCACCCTGGATAAAGTGCTGTGGCATCACAGCTCACAGCAACCTCCAATTCCTGGGCTCAAGCGAGTCTCTTGCCTCTGCCTCCTAAGTAGCTGGGACTACAGGCGCCCGCCACAATGCCCGGCCATTTTTTGGTTGCAGCCGTCATTGTTGTTTGGCGGGCCCGGGTTGGATTCGAACCCGCCAGCTCAGGTGTACGTGGTTGGCGCCTTAGCCCATTGAGCCACAGGCGCCGAGCCTCACTTTTCTTTACACAATACATCTTCCCAGTGACCCTTTCCTCGGTGTCAGAGGTGATGATCGTCCCCTTTCTTGAACGTGTATTCTTCACATTGCTCACAAGCTGAGTTGTGAGATTTGTCTCATTAGGTGTCTCTGCACTTTTTCTCTGCTCCCCTTCTTGTCTAAAGAGTGAAGGAGGTAGTCATTCACAATGGCAACTTCCATCAGACAGAAAAATAATTTTTCCACCATTTACAGAACTTCCTTGTAAATGCATAACATCCAGAAGACAGATAGCTTTGTCCACTCTTCGCATAAACTTTCTGTATTCTAAACTAATTGTTGGTTTTTCAAATCGAACAGGCTATTTCTTCCTATAACCAGTGAGCACCTGTATTTGATGGCCAAAGAATGTGTTCAGCACTGTCACTAACCTCTTGTCATGAAATAAGAGGCATTAAAAAAAAGTGTTGTATATCTTTTGACATTAGAGCAGAACAGAAAAATCATTATGTCACATGAGATAAGGACTGGAAAGGTTATGTGGAATACCATGGAACCGATGAGCTCTCCCTTGAGTACTAAGAATATATACTACTAGCAGGCTAGCCAAGGAGAGTGAGATATGATAGAGTTTCACTGTATTTTGTGGTGTGCTCTCTGGAAACAAAAAAGGAATCATCTTTTTATTGTATAGTGATGAACAATTTAAAATCATACTGTTTGCAAGCTCTCTGATTTAGAATTCCTGTCTATAAATTGCCTCTAATATGTAAATGTCTTAAGCAAGCATTTGTAGAACATTCAATTTAGAGGGTGCATTTAAATCCATTTCTTAGAATTATACTTTGAGTTAAGTTGAACTTATATCTATCCCACAGGGAAAAATTGGTAAAGAAAATTTTTTTCCTCTGTCTTAGCAGGGACACTAAGTAATAGTAAGGCATTCAATCATTCATTCACTCATTGACTGCATTTTCATGGAGGGCCTCCTTTAATTAGGCTCTCCATTAAATACTGATAATCATAGATGAAACCTGCTCCTGAGAATTAGGGCATAAGGTGACTACAGCCCAGTAGAAAAGCAGAAGACAGAGTAAACGGTGAAGATAATATAGCGATTGTCACAGTGAGAGCATGAACAAAATGCTGTGAAACCACAGGCAGTAGAGAATCTAAATTTGTTTGATAATATTAAGGAAGACATCTCAGAGTAATTGGGAAGATATCCCAGAAGATTATCCTACTAAAGAAAGAGTAGATATTTGCTAGTTACATGTCAGAAGCTAAGCGTTGGCTGGAGAGCCAAGGTTTTAAGGACTACACATGTATAGGATACCATTCTCAAAGTGTGGGAAAGTATAGAGGCTTGAAACATTTCGGGGAGGTATCGATATTTCTGGAATATGGGGGAAAAGTTGAATGCAGAGCTGGGAGAAAAGGATGGGCCCAGTAATGAAAGATTTTGCATATTTTCTTAACACTTTTAAGCTTCAACCTTAGGAAGCAGAAGGCCATTAGAAAGTTTTAAGATAAATTGAAGAGATTAGATTTGCACTTCAGAACTGTGACTGTGACTTCTCTGTGAAAGATAGAACTAGAAGGAGTGAGCTTTTTTTCTTTATTCCATACACACTATTGCAGAATGAGCTCTCTCTTGAGCACTGAAATTATACTACTCACAGGCTACCCAGGTCTCTACTACTAGAGTATGGTCTAGTGGAAGAGATACACAGAAATCCAGCAAATCAAGACACTTTGGAATTTGCATCATTTATGGGAAAGATGTTAGCTAGAATGGACGGGGAAAAATTCTCAGAATTTTATTATAAATAACACACTGCTTGTGACAAACCTTACAACTGATTACAGTCATCAGGTTCTCATGACACTTGAGCTGGGAGCTCTGGTAGTATTCAATCTGGAATTGTTTTTTTACATTCACAGCCCAGGAATTGGGTTATAAGACCCAATTCTATGGAAATTGTGTGAAGAAGAAATACTTCCGTAATAAGTATTATTCAAGTCTTAAGTTGGAAAAGAGCCATACCTCTGGAAGTTATTTCATCTATGTAGATCTTTCATCTATGTAGATCACAGAAATTATGGAAATCTGTATTTAAAGACTTCAGTTTGAGCAGTTTTGAAGTTGTAGAAAGATACCTCACTGTAGTTAGGAGATGAGCTTTCATGTAACAGAATATCCAGATCTCTGTAAGTTGCCATGAGTGCCACGAGTCATGGGCTCGTGTGCTGTACTGAAGTGATCTGGATGCATTGTGGAAATAGCTCATTGAAAGCACTCTCTGTGAGAGGGAAGGGGAGTCATTTTGCAGAGTTCTTCGGCCATTCTGGAGGATTTATGATTCAGAACAGAACCATAGCCTATTTTTAAAGTTTTATTGTATGTGTGTATATATGTGTATTTTAGTTGTATATTACAAAACCATAAGATAAAGATTCTTATGATGCGGGTTCTATTCTTCTCAACTAAACCATTGCTTTTCAAAACTATTCCAAGAGGTCTTTTACCAAGTTTCTTGGATTGGTTATTCTGTAGTCATTGTAAACACAAAGTGATGCCTGTTATATAATGAAGTATGGATGAGATTTACTCTTGTGAGGTGTACAGTAGAACCTCTCTAACTTGATCACCCAAGGGACTGTAATAAACTGGTCAACATATGAAGGTGGTCAATACAAGGAACTAGGTCTACTGTGCTGATATGTACATGTGGGGCATATCTGGACTATGAAAAATTGGTCAATGTAAGGAGGTGGTCAGTCTAGGGAGGTGATCAACTGAGGACAATCTACTAAACTGGCAGATAGTCAATGCTTGTTAAAAGGATGGATATGTCTTTGGGGGAAGTAAAACAACACAGTAGTTAAGAGGTTAAGAGAGTTGGTTTAGTTTTCAGATAGCTTGGGCTCCAATCTTGAGTCTGCCGTTTGTTAGCTTGAACCTTAGGTTTGTTACCTAATCTTGCTAAACCTTCGCACATAGAATAGGCAGAGAAATGCTACTTTGCATAGGCTGATGGTAAAATGTCGCTGAGATAATCCACAGAGAGTGCTGGGCACAGTCCTTGACACACAGAAATTGCTCAATCTTTTAACTTCAGATTATTTAGTAATAAATAGTTCACATGGTCTTCCTAAAGAAAAATAATTTACCAGCTAATATCAAGTTCAATTGGAAAAAATAACCTTATTTTGCTCTGAATAAAGTTAACAACTCTGTGTACAATTAAAAGGCCATCTTATGATAAAAAGGAGGAGGAAAAAAAAAAACCAAAGCTCTAACCTTTATCCAGTTCAAGAAGTTTCAATCAATAATCCAGGGTATTTGAAAATGTGGACATACCTCTAACATGATATTCATATGGTATGCATTTCTAACAGGTTTATCTCATTGACACATTAGTAGTTTTTATTAGTAGTGTAGTTTACATTGAAGAATAATATCTGGCATGTTTTCTTTTAAAGTGATATGGTATTCATTTCAATAGGTTTATCTAGTTGACACATTAGTAGTTTTTACTAAGTAGTATAATTTTTATTGAAGAATCAAATCTCTTGTCAGTTTTTTGACTTCACGTTATTTCAAAAATCAGAGCTTACATTTATAAATTTAAGCTCTAATGAAAGAGGATAAGATGTTAATCCTCTTGAAATGCTGCTTAGTGAGGTTAGCTGCTGTTCAATGAGGTGTTCCCATTAAAATTAATCTCTTAATTTTGGAAGAGGAGTGCAAAGAGCAAAGAATAAAGTTAAATAAAAATTCTCCTTGTTTCTTCAATAATTCAAAAATGATGTCAAAATGAACAAAGAATGGTCACTGTTTTTTTTCACCGCTAGGGATGTTTGAAATATATCTGAATATTCATAGGAACAAAAAGAAATATTGCTATTGCCACGTCTAAAATGTTAGGGCATTATAGATTAAATACACTCTATAAATAAATAAACATTATTATTTTAAAACTATTTGTACTTCTCTTATATCTTTAGAATATTTAGGACAACTGGAGAGCACTAACTATATCTTTCTTACTCATTTTTTAATTACTTCAGGGAAAAGTATGTAAAGAGTACTCAACAAATAGCTTATTCAACCATAATAATGTTCATTAACTTTCACTTACCCCAAGCTTTATTCTATTTTTGTTTTGTTTTGTTTTGTTTTTTATTGAATCATAGCTGTACAATAATTCAATCATGGGGTACAGTGTGCGGGCTTCAGATACAATCGGAGATATTTTCATCAACCTGATTGCGATAACATTCAAGAGACTTTCTCATGACTATGTGAGAACATTTTTGATCCGTGTTTAGAAGTTTT
>CAUYRH010127584.1:0-33903 GCA_963574655.1 Perodicticus potto | reverse complement strand
CTCTACATCTGATTAAAAAGTGATAACCAGAACCTATAAAGAATTCAAATAGGCTCAGCGCCTGTGGCTCAACAGGCTAAGGCGCCAGCCATGTACACCTGAGCTGCTGGGTTCGAATCCAGCCCTGGCCCGACAAACAACGATGACGGCTGCAACCAAAAAGTGGCTGGGCGTTGTGGCGGGCGCCTGTAGTCCCAGCGACTTGGGAGGCGGAGGCAGGAGACTCACTTGAGCCCAGGAATCGGAGGTTGCTGTGAGCTGTGAGGCCACGGCACTCTACCCAGGGTGACAGCTTGAGGCTCTGACTAAAAAAAAAAAAAAAAAAAAAAAAAAAAAGATTGGTACTGAAGGTATAGTATTCAGTGATTTTATTTTTTTGCTTATTAAATCATAACTGTGCACATTAATGCATTTATGGGTTACAATGTGCTGATTTTATATACAATTTTGAAGGCTTATATCTAACTGGTTAACAGCTCTCACCTCACTTACTTAATTGCTGTGTTAAGACATTTATACTCTATCCAGTGATTTCAGAGTTGGATTACATCAATATTTTCTTTTTAAAAGTAAAGTTCTTTCAATGAATAAAAGTATACTCTGTAATTATAACTCTCTAAGCAGTCAATCTCCTGCTCCTTTTAATCATACATACAAATAAAACTTCTAATTATTTTAACATTGAATTACTCTTTATAGTAAACACTGTGAATTAGAGTAATGTCTAAAGTGTCAGTGCCTTAGTGATTTCTACTGTGAATGCTTTGATGTTTATTTATACTGGATTTTTGATAAAACAATGTCCCACATTTGTTGCCTCTATAAATCTTAAGAATATTCTAAGTTATTTTTCAAAATAAAGGATTTTTCTGTATTTGTTACATCTGTAAGGTTTCTCTGCAGGACAAAATCTCTAATGTTGAATAAAGCTTGAACAACTGTTGTAACATTTGCCTTCAATATAAATTCTCCTGAGTTCAGGAAGTAAACATAATGCATTAGTCTTTATATTTTTGATATTTTTTTCTGCATAAATACCCTCACCTTTAAAGGCTTATATTTTGGAAATGTTCTTTCCACAGTTACATTTATACCAATTTATCTAGTATGAATTCTCTGATTTTGAGTAAATGATGAACAGATATTAAAGACTTGACTTCATCATTTACATTTGTATGGTTTCTCTCTGGTGTAAATTTTCTTACATAAAGTGAAGTGTGAGAACCAGGAAAAGATATTTTCACATTCTTTAAATTTGTAGAGTTTCTCTGTAGTATGAATTCTCTTTTGATAAATAAGGTTGGAGCTGTAGTAGGTGCTTTTAATTCATGTCAATTTTTGGTAAATTGAGTCTTTAATCATCAAGAAATATGCTTTATTGTCAGTGATAATTCTAGACATAAAATCTGTTTTCCTTGATATTAATAAAGTTACTCTCATTTTTTTATATGAAAGCCTTTAACTTTTGTCAGCCTTTAATTTTTAACCTAACTTTTAATAAAAATGCATTTTTCATAGACCTTATAAAATCTGGATGGAGCAGGAGATTGCTTGCTTAGAGAGCTATAATTATAAAGTATACTTTTATTTACTGGAATAACTTTAGTTTTAAAGTTCTGGTAATTCTAGACATAAGATCTGTGTTCCTTGACATTAATAAAGCTACTCTTATGTTCTTATATTTACTTCTTTCATTATATCTGTTTTGTTAGCCTTTAAATTTAAACCTAACTTTTAATAAAAATTCATTTTTCATAGACCTTATAAAAACTGGACATTTTTTTGCTTTGAAAATTTTTGCATTAAATTTAAGTGTGTTAATCAATTACACTTAATGGAATTTCATTTCAAAATAATTATATTTAACTCTATCATATTATTAAAAATTTCCTGTTTTTCAAGTCTTTTCATGAACTGTTTTTCTTTAAAAAAATTCTATTTTTCTTTCCTGCCTTTTTTATTCTATTTGTCTATTTTTTATTTTCTTATAGTCTTTAGGATGTACCTTTTCATTATTTTATTTTTTGGTTTTTAGATCTTAAACTGTGCATCCCTATCATAAGCGAGTCAGAGTCAGTGAATATGTTCCATATTAGACAAAATACAAGAAACTTACAGTTTTTTATTTCAATTTAACTCCTCTGTGGCTTGTACTATTGGTATTAAAATATGTTAATTCAATAGTATAATGTTTGTGCTAAATGAGGTTTGACAATTAAGTTTGCAAACTTACTACCATGCACTTTCATTGGCAATCCCGCACACATAGTAAAGTTTCATAACCTTGGTATATCAGTGTCTCACAGCTGTGCTTTTATTGACATATGGCAGTGTCTTGTTGATTGGCATTCATTATTGTTGTTGCATCTTTTTTTGTGGCAAGACAAGACTTGGAGCTTGAATTAGAGTAACAAACATTACATTCTTTTTAAACTTGGCAAGAGTAGAGGCAAAAATCAATGACATGTTAGTCCAAGTTTGTGGGAATAATGTTATGAATAAAATTGCAGTGTACAAATGGATTAAACATTTTTCTGAGAGGAGAGAAAATGTAACCAATTAAGAGGGGGCAGGGGAGCCAATAACAAGTAGAACTGATGAGAACATTGTCAACATTCATTTAATTGTGCACCAAAATTCTCACTGACTTAGAGAACTATAAAAGACCAAATAACTTTGATAGCAAAAAAGTTAAGAAAATCTTAACTGGGCAGCACCTGTGGCTCAGTGAGTGAGGTGCCAGCCCCATGTACAGGGTAGGGTGGGGACGGGGGAGTCCAATCCTGCCCCAGCTGAACTGCAACAACAACAAAAAATAGTCTGGCATTGTGGCGGGCGCCTCTAGTCCCATCTACTCGGGAGGCTGAGGCAAGAGAATCGCCTAAGCCCAGGAACTGGAGGTTGTTGTGAGTTGTGTGATGCCACAGCACTCTACCATGGGCAATAAAGTGAGACACTAAAGAAAATTTTAACTGAAAATCTTGGCATGAGAAAGAGGTGTGAAAAAAAAATGGTCCCGAAGAAGCTCACCCATGAACAAAAGCAAAAGAGAAGCAAAGTTTGCCCAGACCTTTTGGAAAGTCAACACAATGTTATTACTGGGGATGTGAATGTACTAATATTACCCTAAAACAAAATGTCAAAGTGCGCAATGGTAGTCAGCCAATTTTCCATCATCACAAAATTCCATCATTACAAATCAAGAGTCAAAACAATGTTGCTAATCTTTTTTGATATCAGAGAGATTGTGCATTACAAATTTGTATCAACTTGACAAATAGTTAACCAAGTTGACTATGTGGAAGTGCTGAAAAAGTTGCATAAAAAAGTTTTGTGAAAATTCTGAGAGGAGGGAAGTTATATGGTGGGACCTCACCTAATTTGCACAATGCAAGGGTATGTGTCAAAAACATTAAGAGTAGAGTTTATATGTCTTAGCACAACAAATAAATAAGGGAGGTGAAGGTTATGTTAATCAGTTTTATGTAAGAATTCTAAAGTGTATATCAAATTGGCACATTTTACCCTAGTTATGATTTAATTTAAAAAAAAAGTTAGATGAAAATGACCTGAACTTTTCACCAAGAAGTCATGGCTCTTGCATCATGATGTACCAGCTCACATGGCACTATCCATAAGGGAGATTTTAGCCAGTAAACAAATAACTGTATTAGAACAACTTCCCCACTCACCTGATCTAGCCTGCAGGGACTTTTTTCTTTACTCAAAGATAAGGGAAATATTTTAAAAAAGACATTTTGATAACATTCAAGATATCAAGGCTAATATGATGACAATTCTAATGGCCATTCTAGAAAAAGAGTTCCTAAATAGCTTTGTGGGCTGGACTAGGTGATGGCCTTGTTGCATAGCCTCCCAAGGGGAATACTTTGAAGGTGATAGTAGTGATACATGTATTCAGCTATGAGGCGTGTAGCACTTTCTCTAGGATGAATTCACAGACTTAATTATTGCTTTATTTTAAAGCAAAATATAAGTAAATATATGTATGTGTAACCAGTGTGTTACAATTTGTATTATTTAAAAATTTGTTTATCATTTTAAAAAATGAGAGGAGGAGCCAAGACAGCAGACTTGAAGCAACTTGCACAAACCACTCTCATAAAGAGGATTGAATGTGGGAAGTAGGTATTCATCTTCAGATTGATCTTCTAGGAGAGAGCATTAGGAATCAACAGAGATGTGGCAGAAAGCATTGAAAATGAAAGAGAAGGAAGTGAGTCAACCTATTGGCAAGATTGAAAGTAGCCAGGGAAGGAGCCTACATGTGGGAAAGGGAAAAAGAGAAAATGCCCAGGCTCCACACTTCCCTCATGGACTTTGCAATCAGAGCTGCTAGAAGGCCCCTCCACTGCAGCAGGCATCCAGCTGGATACATGAAGTTGACTAGAGATTGTGCAGAAGCATTGCTCCAGAGTGAAGGAAGAGCAGCCTCTGGTGGGCTTCTGAAACTTGGGTGTTCCAGCTGATGTCATTTTGAGGTTTTAGCTCCAGAGCAATGCATCTACCCAGGAGTTAGACTCACCACCTCTTCATCATCCTTGCTAGGCTGGGTATTCTCATGCATCCTGTGGGTGGGTGCTTCATACCCCTATTCCTCCAGAGGAACTGGATAGAGCAGGTTCTCATAAGCCTCTTCCCATTGCTGCAGCCTGCATAATATCACCACTGACATGCATGGAAGAGTGCCTGCTGCTTACTTGCCCTGCCCTACTTAACTGTGAAAACAACAAGGGAATAGCCATATTATAATACTTACAATAATATATATTATGCAGGAGAGTAGTAGTGTTAAAGGCTCACAACACACTGCTCCTCTCCTGCCTTGTCAATCTTTCAGAGTAGGACTTAAGCATAACATCTAGAGACTTCTCCCTCTCTTTGCTAAACAGCAGAGCTCCTGGCAGACAGCAGGTGTGCCACAAGGGTACCTGTTTTGAGATGAGAGAGGAGGTACCAGATGAGAAGAAACCAACATAAGAACTCAGGCACCATTAAAAAGATAGGTTGTGTTGATACTCACAAAGGATCACACTACCTCTATAGAAATGTGCTTGGACCAAAAGTAAATTGTAAAAATGTGAGATATAGAAAATGGAATATGGATCACAAGTGAGATCAGTGGTGTTGATGAGAAAGTTGAGCACGAAGAAATGAAAACAAAACAAAACAAATTCTAGAACATGAAAGAAAAATTCACTAAAGAGATGAAAATATAAGAAAAAATATAACAGATCTAGAAATTAAAGAGTCATTTAAGAAGTGCTCTTTAGAGAAAATAAAAAGAAAATATTGAAAAACAAGTTAGACCAAACAGAAGAATTTTGTAGCTTGAATACAAGCATTTTGAATTAACTTTGTCAAAAATGAAGAAAAAGAATCAAGAAGAATGAACAATTTCTCAAAGAAATATGAGTTTATGTAAAGCAGACATAAATAAGAATCATAGGTCCCTGGAGGGGAGGAAGAAAAAGCAAATGTGTGGAAAACCTACTTAAGGGAGAAAGGGAAAAAAAAACTCTGTCATTATTAGACATTTAGACATCCAGAAATAAGAAGATCATTGAACCTCTGGAAGATTCAGGCAATAAGACACCAAGGCATTTAGTCATAAGTCTGCCAACGACAAAGTAAAGAAGAAAATCCTTCAAGCTGTGAAATAAAAGTGTCAAGTAACTTAAAAAGAAACTCCATTGAACTAACAACAGACTTCTCAGCAGAAATCCAACAACCCAGAAGGGTTTGCGGTTTCATGCTTTTTTTTTCCCCTTGAAACAGAATAATTGCCAGCCAATAATTTTTATAAATTTCACAAGTAAGTTTCATAAATGAAGGAGAAATGAACTCTTTCTCAGACAGACAAACACTAAGGAAATTTGTTACCACTCTACCTTCTCTCCAAGAATTGCTTAAAAGTGTTTTATACATAGAAAAGAACAATCAATACCCATCAGTGTAAAATCATTCAACATTTAAAACTCACAGGTCTTATAAAATAGTAACATAAGGGGGGAAAAAAGCAGCTCAATAATAATCAACATGATAACCAGAACAGTATCTCACATACCAATACTTACAATGTTAATATTGAATATAAAAGATCTTAATGTCTCAATTAAACAACATATTATAGGCTGGCTGAATGGATAAAGAAACAAATACTAATACATGCTGTCTTCAAGCAACTTATTTAACTGGTAAAGATTTTCATAAGCTCAAGGTAAAAGGGGAGGAAAAAATATTCCATTTAAATGGAAACCAAAGAGAGCAAATGTAGCCATACTCATTTCAGATAAAATTGACTTTAAATCAACAATGGTAAAAAAAAAAAAGACAACAATAATCATTATCTAATGATAAAGGGAGCAATACAACAAGAAAACATAACCACTCTAAATATATTTGTGCCTAACATAGGGGCATGCAGATTCATAAAACAAAATCTGCTTCATCTGGGGAAAGAAATAAATAGCAACACCATAATACTAGAGACTTCAACATTTCAATTACAGAACATCAATAAAGAAACACTGGACGGGAGGCGCCTGTGGCTTAAAGGAGTAGGACGCTAGCCCCACATGCCGGAGGTGGCAAGTTCAAACCCAGCCCCGGCCAAAAACTGCAAAAAAAAAGAAACATTGGACTTAATGAGATACTAGAACAAATGGACCTAACAGACACTTACAAAACGTTCTACCCCCCCAAAGACAGAATAGACTTTCTTCTCCTCAGTGCATGAAACATTTTCCAAGATAGATAATATGTTAGTTCATAAAACAAATCTTAAAAAAATTAGAAAAATCAAAATCATACTGTGTATCTTCTCAGACCACGATGGAATAAAACTAGCAATCAGTTCCATGAGAAACTCTTAGAATGACAAAAATACAAGAAAATTTAACAACCTGCTACCAAGTGATCTTGGGGTCAATGATAAAAACAAGATGAAAATCAAAAATATCTTCAAATTGGATGACAAGTTTACATAAGCATTCACATTTTCTAGGATACGAATGAAGAGAGACATTCACAGCTTTGAATGCCTACATGAAAAATATAGACAGATAACAAATTCATAACCTAGTGTCGTTCAGAAGAAATAAATTAAATCTCTATCTCTTACCATATTAAAATAATTCCTCAAGATGGATTGAAGACTTAAATAAGAGTCCAGCAACCATAAAACTTCTAGAAGAAAATGTAGGAAAAACATAGGCCTGGGCAAAAAATTAGAACTAAGACCCCAAAGCAAATACAACAACAACAAAAACAAATCAGTGGGACTTAATCAAACTAAAAAGTTTCTGCACAGCAAAGGAAATAATCAACTGAGTAAACAGACAACTTAAGGCATAGGAGATTATTTTCACAAACTCTACATTTGACTAAAAACTAATATCCAGAATCTACAAAGAACTCAAATCAGGACAGAAAAAGAAAAAGAGAAAAACAGACAACCAAATAACCTCATCAAAAAGGGGGAAAATACACAAATACATAATTACCAAAAGAAGTAGACAGATGGCCAACAAATACATGAAAATATTCTCAACACCCCTAGTCATCAAGGAAATGCAAATTAAAACCACAGGGACATACCACCTTTCAGAATGACTGTGAGTAAAACGTCAGAAAACAATAGATGTCAGCCTGGGGGCAATGGAAGGGGCAAGTTTGTAAACTGTTGATGTGAATGAACAGTAGTACAACCTCCAGTACAGAGATTCCCCAAAGAACTAAATGTAGAGCTACATTTCAGTCCAGTAATTCCACTATTGAGTCTCTACCCAAAGGAAAAAATGCCGTTTTATAAAAAAGATACCTGTACTATATGTAGATTGCAGCATAATTCACAATTGCAAAGATATGGAACCAACCTTTGTGTTCATTAACTGATGAGTGGATAAAGATAATGCGGGATGTGTATACTGTAGGGTACTACTAAAACATAAGAAAGGATGAAATTACATCTTTTGCAGCAACTTGGATAGTACTGGAGACATTAGCCTTCGTGAAGTATCTGAGGATGGATTGTCAGTATTCTTTGCAATCTGGCCCCCATTCTTGGTGTGGGTGTAGGGAAGTATATTCCAGGCAGCTGTGGTTACCTTGGTAGCATACAGCCACCACAGTACCAAGGTAACCACATGTGCTCACATACTCGGCACATATTTTCACACAGTAGTATGAAATATTTCTGTCAAATCTTTAGACATCTTTGACACAAACAGCCTAATTCTGATAAAGAGCTCTCTGTAACTGTCATATATGTAGAATGTTTTTGAAGACATAACTGTTTTATAATACAAGGGCTTAGTGCTATAAAATAATTATTATATGAGATTTTTTTTTGCCAATCATGAGACTGACTAGAAATTAAGAGACAGGTGCTATGGAATTGCTTCAGTGGTAAAACTCATGAGATCCTTTTATTATGTTAAAGCAGTGGTTCTCAACCTTCCTAATGCCGCAGCCCTTTAATACAGTTCTTATGGGTCACGACCCACAGGTTGAGACTGCTGTTTAAAGGGACCTGTGTTGTTTGTTAACAGTGACTAGAATTGTAAAGTATCTTTTGCAAAGAACCAGAGGTTTTGCAGAACATTTTACCTTGGAAAGAAAATAATCATTTAACCATACAGTAGAATTTCCATTTCCATAAACCCATCCTCTGTAGTGTCCTTAGATAACACTGAACAGTGTACCAGAGTCATCCTCCAGAGACATTGATGGATGAGGAGGAAGCTGTACACTTCCACTACAAGCTTTTTGAGATTTCCTTTTTTCCGATTTTCTCTTCTGCATGACCTATAGCTGTTCACTGCAACAATGGAAGGTAATGTTGATTGCACCTGGGTTGCTTTCCGATAGTTGGAAAATCTAATCTTATTTTCTCCTTATGTGTCATGTTGAAAAGTTTAGTGTGAGTCTTGTTAAGATGGGGTCTCAGAAAAGCTGTGTTATTTCAGATACTTCGTTCTTCTAATATTTGTTTTTTTATGTTTGATGTTCTCAAAGTTTGTTTTTGATGTGGTGATAACATTAGGATTCAATATTGATTCCTTAGTATTTTATTCTGCTACCCCTCAAATTGTTCTGGCTTACTTTATGAATTAAAAAATGTGTTTGCTCCAAAATCTCTAATCTTGATGGAGAGGAGTTTAATCTTTTCATTCTAATGGAGGGCCTCTCAACCTCAGCAACATTTTTCACTGAATAATTATTTGTTGTAGGGAGATATCTTGCGTACAATAGAATGTTTAGAAGCATATCTTACTTATATTCACTAGATACTTGCAGCACACCCTTCAACCCTTAAAAGGGACAACAAATACCTCTCTGAACGTTGCCACATGCCATTTGCATAAAGCAGTGGTTCTTGACAAAGGCAATTTCATCCGCAGAGAACATTTCTAACAACTGAGGGATGGCCTGCTACTGCCACGCACTGGGCAAGTTCCTTAGTAAAGAGATATCCTGACAAAAATATTAATAGTCCTGAAGTAGGAAAACCCAGTTTGTAAATCTGTCATATTACAGATCATTACTTGAAGTTATAATACAAAATTAACTTCTCTAGGACAAAAGCTATGAGTAAAATTCACTTAGGCGTGTGATAGAAAGGGAAGCAGGGCACATTGCTTTGTGATTTGTATGCCGTCTGTCAGCTTTCTATGCCCATGTCTGTTTGTCTCATTGTTACTTGCTCCTACGGTTAGCAATGCTACACCTGCAATATGGTTGGGCTTTTCCCCCTCTCCCGGCATTACTGCACACTGTAATTGGTCTTTCCTTATCCTCAGGGCAGAAACTTAATCTTAGCTTTTTACAACATTGCAGAACAAAATGGAATATGATAGGATCATTCCTTAAAGCTTCTGTTTCCAAGTAAATGACTATTTAAACTATCCACTAGAGAAGGGAGTCTGTCTTAAGAAAAACTTCAATTTGAACTATTATAACTTCCCCTGTGAAATTCAATTTTTAGAATTCTGCAGCATGGTACTGTTTGTTCTCTCTTCCAGTCGAACTTGGAATATTTGAAATACAGGATAATGAGGCACCAAAAATCTTTAAGAAATTTAACAGACCATCAGACACCAGTTTTCACTCAAAGTAGACACCAACTGTGGATCATAGAAAGATACAGCAATTGCTGGGGTCATCATAGCCCTTCCAAGGCTGAATCCTCTCACTAACTTGTGGAACCTTGGCACGTATGCAATCTTTGATTCAGATTTAACATCCCCTCTCTGTTCAGTATTCCAGTAAGGGAACAGACGCTAGACTTATCTAAAACTGTCTCTGGACAATTTTTCATCAGTGTGTGTTCCTTCTTCCTTTTCTGCACACACAGCAAGCAATGGATCTTAGAAACAGGATGAAAATCCTTTCCATTACATCCTGGAAAAGCAGCTCTCTCTCCGCCAGCACCCGCCTGTTACCCTCGCGTTTATTCTGTTATCTGCTATAGTTGCTGCCTTCTGAGGATTTATGGGCCATGAAGTCATCACAGGCTCCTTAGCTAGCTCTCAACTTGTGGCTTTGTATCAAATAATCCTTCTAATCCTGCCAAGTGAAGTGAATGTATTTTTTCCCCTGAAAATTTACAACTTTTTCTAGCTTTTGATTTTTAAAAAATAACTTTTTCTATGCTGGCCAGAAAGCTGCTGCCAGTTCTCATTAGGTGCCTTTTCCCAAGATGTATTTTAATGTTTTCTCTGCCCACCTTGCCATCCAATTTTATCTCTCTGTTTTATATATTGTATTATTATATTATGATGCAACTATTTTAAAGAGTAGCTATCTCATCACTCATTTAAATGCTGTTGACAAAGCCATATATTAAGCTCTAAGAATAAGATTTCTTTTTAAATTTTCTCTCACTGAGGACTTACTCAAGGAGTATTTATCTCAGTCCCTCACCCCTTTATTTTTCCTATCCTGCACAGCTTATGATTTAATCACACTATGTGTTAGTGGGGTTCCTCAGTTACACAATCACCTCATATTCTACGCTTGATGCTCTTTCTTTGTGATTTCAGTAAAACACTTGTCTTTACAATTAAGTCATATATAGATAAGCTTCCAGAGTTACTTCCTTTGCTTTTAAACACATCTATTCTAGATTGAGCTACCCGAAGATTCTACTTTTTGCTTCTGCTTGTCTGTATGACTGTGTATGACAGAGAATTGAATCTGCTCCAAATTCTAGCCCACGAGTAACCTAGTCAGATGGGCCTAATTTCTGCCTTTTATACCTTAGAGAGCAAAACAAAATACCACAAATAAGACTTTGCAAAATTTTTAGCAGCCATTTCTAATAGACATTTCTAATATAATACATAATTTAAAATTAGTTATAAATAACTTGCAACTTAAATGACCAGAAAGGTACGGTAGAAAATAACGATATTTTGGTATAAGTCTTTGAAAACTGGGTAATGCAAATTTTCTCTTCAGAAAAAGTAATAAGTTAAAATTCAAAGGAGTTGTTGACAACGAAGACCTTTGCTGGAGCTCAGGAGTCCTTGGACACAAAGTTAAGAACTCCCTAGGATGACAACTAAATAGCAATTCTGTCTTATAGTCACCAAATGGCACCAAGCAAATATGATCGTTCGGATGTCTGGGATTCATTAATAACAAAATAAAAATTCACAAGCAAAAATGCACTCTAAGTTTATACATCTGTGAATGTTTTCCAATGTAAAAATAATATAAGGAACTTGTCACAAATATGAAAACAAATAGATTTTCAAATATAATATACTGAATGTGTAACTTTGAGATTAGCATCCAAAGTGCACATTTGTGTTCAAGAAGTGATCACAGAATAAATAGCAAACTGAATTCAATTGACTAGAGACTTATAATCATCTGTTCAAAATTAAGGGACAGAGCTACAGAGAGAAATTTTTACCTCAGCTTGGATAAGTCATTGAACATTAAAAAATATGTAAAAAGAGAGAATAAACAAGCATGAACAACAGCGTGCCATGCTTTGACTCTGTTCCCTCCAAAATTCACTCTGAAATTTAAGCCCTATTGCAGAGGCATTAAGACTTAAGGTAGGGTGGTGCCTGTGGCTCAGCGAGTAGGGTGCTAGCCCCGTATACCGAGGGGGGGAGTTCAAATTCTAACCCAGCCAAACTGCAACAACTAAAAAATAAAAAAAATAAAAAAAAAAAAGATGTGAGGTAGGCAAGTGATTAAGTCTTTGGATTTAATCACTCAATGAGTTGATGCCTTGTAAAAAAGCCTGGGAACACTAAATTTGGCCCCCTTTTCCCTCCTGTTTCCCACCATGTGAGGATCCAATAACAAGGCACAATCTTGGAAGCAATGGCTGAACACTCTCCAGACACCAAACCTGCCAATGCCTTGATCTTGGACTTCCTAGCTTCTGAATTAGAAGAAATAAATTTCTGTAATTTATAAGTTTCTCACCCTCAGTCATTTTGTTATAGCAACATAGAAAGACCGAGACAGAGAGAAAGAAAAAAGAGACAGAAAAAGAGGGTAAGAAAGTTAGAGAAATCTGTTATATTTACTTAATTTTTAAAAGATCTAACATTAATTCTTCCCCATTCAGTTCTTCATCATCTTATAGATTGGGCTGGATAATTTTACTGGTGTCACTTCCCAGTCATAAGTCAAGACAATGGAGATTTCATTTTCTAATGCCCATAACTTCCCCTTCAGTGGTTATACCTTGACCTATAGAAAACAACAGCAAAGCTGAAAGTCACACACTTCCCAGGTGTATCTGGTTCTTGAAATTTCTTATGAAAGTAATCATCTAAATATCTACATCTTTTTATGATTTATTGTTTCAGTTTAATGATCCTCATTTTGCTGCAAACCAACCCTGAATTTCTGTTTAATATTTTTCTGTCTACTAGAAATTATATTCTTGAATTTATCTGGTAAATGTAAAACTATTTTAAAAAGGACTCAAAATAAGTTTTATTTGTGTTGCTTGCTGTTACTTTAATTGTTGTCTCTTAACATTTATATGAATAAATAACTTTGTATTTTCAACTTTGCCAGTTAAAAACAATGTCCCTATCATCCATACATTTATGATGTTTTTTTCCAAATGAGGAGCCATCATTTTAAGTTGTTCAAATATTTTTGACAAATCATTTCAGTATATGTGTGTTTGTGTTTGTGTGTATAAAATTAGGATAGATACAACTGTATAAAATTTCAAGAATGGGGTGAGATAATGTGTCCACTGCAGAACTGTCTCACTTTGTTGGAGCATCCCTCAGTCCTCGACATTTTCTGAGCTACCAAATTTTTACTATGGCGTCTTCAGAGTAATCTCAGAGAAAAGGGTTGCTCCAGCCTAAACAACATGGAATTTGCTTTTTTAGTTGCTTATGTATCAGTTAATCTAGAAAATCAGTCCAGGCAAAGCTGATTGTTTGAACACAAATCAATCTCTTGTTATATTACCTTAGTGATCTCTACTCCAATTGATAAAAGTATTTTGAAAGTGATTTTTCTTCTTTGAATAGAAGAAAAACATTCCAATACTTGTGAAACTTATTAATTTCTATTCCTTTTTGACAATTTATAGGGAAAAAGTTAAAATTAGAAGTCTGGAATATATATCTAGTGATTTGGAATAATAATATTAGAGGAAATTTGAGAAATTTAGGGTTTTTTCATTATATCAATAATTTATATTGAACAAAATATTTTTCAATTAATTAAACAAATATATATTGAATATAATATATATGCTCTTTAAATATGTGCTCTTGATTTTGAATAAAAACAGGAAGAAAAAGGAAATTGGGAAATTAAAATGTAGTTATACAAAGGAATTTTAAGTCTATGGGGTCATATCTTAAGCGCCATGATATTTACTATGAAATGTGGATGTGGCATGTAAGAAATAAAGTCCGTGGGAGTCTCAGTCCTTCAACCCAAACTTCAGCTACCTCTGGGAGCTGGACAAGAATTCTAGAAAATTCACAACATTATTTTGAAGATCATTTTGCATGTAGGATATGTTACAAAGAAGCTTAGACTTGAGCAAGTTTTTAGCTATTAAGTTAAGTAATATCTGCAAGGAAAGAATCTGTGTCTGACCAAGAGGTAAAATAAATATAGATATAATTGAAATAAATAAAAATGGAGGAAAAGCCAAATTTAATTTTAAAATACAGTAAAAAGATCTTTGATTTCAACTACAATGGAATTACTGGTCTAGAGAAGTCCTCTAATTTAGGCCACTAAAAAACTAAAAACAGTATATAAAATGACAATTTTCAGCCATGGAAAAAAGATAACAAAGATGCGAAACCTACAAACTGAAAACTACAAATCAAAATAAGAAGCAACATGGACTCCCCATGTAAATGAAGATGCACTCTGTGTTCACGAAATAAAAAACTGAAAATTGACTAAAATTCCAATTCTCTGCAAATTGTTTCATAGGATTCATATAATTTCAGTCAAAGTCTTAGCATAGTTGTCCTTCTAGTAATTTGACAAGCTAATTCAAAAATTAAAAATGTATAGTCAAATTCAAACAAGTAGAAAATAAATCTTTAAAAAGAGGAACTAATTGAGTAATAACTCTACCAAATTTAAAAGGTTCCTGTAAGCTACACTAATCAAGAGATTGTAGTATTGATCCAAAGATAAACAAAGTGATGAACAGAGCAGAATAAAGAATTCAGAAACTTACCTGTATTTCTGGTCAAATTGGTTTTTAACAAAATTGCCAAGCAATCCAATAGGAATAAAGAAAAATTGTTTTAAAATATTAATAGAAAAACTGACTATCCATATTAGAAGAAATGGATCTCAATCTGTACTTCATAAACATATAAAAATTGATTTGAATAATATAATTACCTAAAACATAAAAGTTAAAGTATAATGTTTCTAGGAAAAATTGAGGAATAGTATCTTTAAAACCTTAGGGTAGACAATAATTTATTAATTGAGAGAAAAATAGTAATGATAAAAGGAAAAAGATAAATTTTATTTAAAAATAATTTAGGCAGAACTGGCGGTTCACACATAATCCTAGCACTCTGGGAGGTTGAGTTTGGAGGATCAGTTGATTTTCTGGGTTCTAGACAGCCTGAGTAAGAGCAAGACTCCATCTCTACTAAAAAAATAGAAGAACTAGTAGTAATTCTTGTCAGTAGTCCCAGCTACTTGGGAGGCTGAGGCAGGAGTATCACTTGAGCACTAGAGTTTGAGGTTGCAGTGAGTTTTGATGCCATCAGTACACTCTAACCAGGAAGACAGCGCAAAATTATGTCTCAAGAAGAAACAATATATGCTTTTCCAACATTTTTAAGAGAATGAGTAGGCAAGCCACAGTTGTGATGACATTAACACATATTTTGATGAATCACTTATGTCCAGAATATATAAAGTATTCCTTATGGCATTTGATAATAAAAAACATAAACAAACCAATAAAAATGTCCCAAATACTTCATAAAAGTCAATTCATAAAAATATTTTACAGTTGTATGTAAATGAATAAGTTCATCAGCCTTATTATTCATTTTAAGAACACAAGTGAAAATGCAATGTGGTAGCATTACATATACCTTTGAATTAATAAAAGTAAAAAGTCCAATTTCAGGGATAATTTGATGCAATTAGAACTCTAATATAATGTTGAACATGCAAAATAAGAATGCAAAATGGTGCAGGTTTGGAAATAATTTTGGCAGTTTCTTAAGCAATACCTATTTCATTTCTAGGTATCTATATAAGATAAACGGATACACATGAGCAAAATACTGTTATCATAAATGTTTGTTGCATCTTCATTCACAGTAGATCAACCTGCAAACAAAAGATTCTCTTTTCTTAACAAAAGAATGGATAAAGTATGGTGCTACATACAAGTTAATTCTACTCAACAATATACGTGAATTACTAACATATTCAACACTATGAATAGATTTCAAAAATAAGCAGAGTGAAAGGGGCCAGATCCAAAAGAGTATGCCCTGTATTTTCTATATTTCAAAATGTTACACACCTTTTATTTACATACTTTGTTTTTGAACAGGTTGAGTGGAAGTTATAGGTGTGCCCTTTACCCAGGCAGTGTGCACTGTACCCAATAGGTGTAAGTTTACCGATTCCCATCTCCGTACTCTCCACAGCTTCTTGATCAACATGGAGATTTACTTCCATATGTTCACGTAAGTGACCAATTCATTCCAATTTGGTATTGAGTACATGTGTTTGTTTTTCATTCTTGCAATGTGTCACTTATAAGAATGGTTTCCAGTTCCATCCAGGTTGTTCCAAACGATACTTTATTGCCATTTTTATTTATGGTTGAGCAGTACTCTATAGTATGCATATTACACTTTTACTATCCATTCATGTATTGGTGAGCCCTTAGATTGTTTCTACATCTTTGAATTTGTGAATTGTGCTGCTATAGACATTGGAAGGCAGGTGCAATTTTTATGAGATGATTTTTTTATTTCCTTTGGATATATACCCAGCTGTAGGATTGCCAGATCAAATTGTAGGTCTACTTTAAGTTCTCTGAGGTATCTCTATACAATTTTCTATAGAGGTTGTACTAGTTTGCAGTTCCACCAGTAACACACAAAGCTAATATTTGCTGCAAGAAAAATGATTGACAAAATCAAAGGGACAGTAAAATATATCATCTGTTTATGAAAAATTTTGCATGCTTGCTATACGCCAGATACTCTTGTTGAGTTATAATAAGAAATGCAAAATTCTCTCCTCTTGTGGCTTTTATGTTCTGGAATGAGAGACAGGAAAGTTAAAAGAAGAAAAAGTAAAATGAAACACAGACTATGTGAAGTCAATATGTGCTCAATGGTATGAAGAACAGAATAGGATGGCATAACAGGGTGGCCTTTTTGAGAATACTAACTCTGAAAGAGAAAAGAAAAATCAAAAAGCAATAATTATAAAAGAGAAGGATATTCTACTAAAAGGAAAGAGATAGTGCAAAGTCCCCGAGGAAAGTGAACGTCTGGATTGTTGGAGAAACAGTAAGGAAGCCAGTGTGAGGAGTGGGCAGAACAAGAAGATGAAGAGTAAACAAAATCAGAAGGGCCGGGCCTTGGGAGTATGCGTGAGTCAGGGCTCTCCATAGAAATGGAACAATAGGATATTGATAGATATAAGTAAGAGGGGAGTTATTGGAGGAATTGGCTCACATGGTGATAGAGCCCAAGAAGTCCCATGATTTGTCATCTGTAAGCTGGAGAACCTAGAAAACAAGTGGTAAATTCAGTCTGCATTTTAAGGTCTGAGAAGTGAAGGTGAGGACAGTGATGGTGTAACTCCTAGTCTAAAAGTAAAATCTGAAGAGCCAGGAACACAGATGTCTGAGGGTAGAAAAAGACAGATGTCCAGTTCAAGCAGCAGGGCAGAATTTATGTTGCCTCTGCCTTTTTGTTTGAGTCTGACCACAGTCTGCCACGTTGCTCAATATAACTTGTTAGAGGGTCTGCTCTTTGATCAGATGACAATATTAAAATTAAGCAGGAAAAAAAGTCAATGGAGATTTTCTAAATTTGAACATAGACATTCACCTTATTAATTTACAAAGAACATAAAGTTTAATTATCAATTTTCCTGCAAATTAAATTTTCTTCCTTGTTCATAGAAATTTAATTCCCTAGTTATATTCTCATTAACAGTCTGAAGTGTAAAATTATCATATTAACCTTTTTCCTTAAGTTTTTGTCCAACCTTATTCACAATTTATCCATATAAGCCAAAAAATTCTTGGACCTATAGCTTCTTGAGCATCTGTGGTCTTGGTATCTCACAGGAATGGGTTAGTTCCTACAGAAATTAATAAGTCAATGACAGGTGTCTGATAAGCTTCACTTTAAAAAAATTCATAGTTAATAAGATATGATAGATCATCTCAGCACTGGCACATTTTCCAATAAATTTAGAAATTATGTCAAATCTTGAGCACTAGTGCAGTAAAATGAGGCAAAATTTTGTTTTCAGAAATCCATTCTGAGTGGTGCCAAAGACCATCACACAAATTGAACAGTGTCTGAGGAAGGGGCAGAGAGGGAACATCTGGGTTTCAGCTTTGCCGTGTATCAGTCATTTTTTGCAGGTGTCTAGAGCCCATGGTTTGTAAATATAGGCTGGATAGGGAAAAATCTTACATAAAGAGGTTAATTATGCCACTATGTTTAGGCTATCTGGGGGAAAATTCCATCATGCAAATCTTCTCTCATATAAAATAGCATTTGAGAGATTGCTGCCTTCTGGCAAAGTTTAGAAATTTGCAGTGGTGACAGTCTCGATCATGAGGTCTTACTTGACAAGCCTTTCATTCTCATCCAGCATATTCAAATTCTTTATTTACAATTCCCCTAGGAGCCTCACATTTTTGGCAGGATAGCACCACATGGAGGTAGTCTCTGCTAGCGGCATGGCCTTTACTATCTCTTGTGAGCAGTCCTCTCCATCCTGTGCCACATGGCAGCTTCAGCCTATGAACCCCCTTTTCTGGGCAAGTTCTTCTCAACCCTACATTGGTTTCAACTGAAAAATGATCCACAAGGGTTTTCTGAACTAAACTGCTATTGATGTGTCAGTCATGTGCTTCTTATGCCTCTGCCTTTTCTTTTGAATAATGAAGAAATTTGATAGCATTTTTTACGCTGCATATTGTTCTACAGTAGGAATTTTATTATGGTAGGCTATGTTTCCAGTGGTTTTCTTTCCCTTTTGAAAGGCTTAGTTGAAATGATAATAGCTAAACATTTGTAGGTTGACCCTTTCCTTGCCTGTCCAATATACTTTTTGTTGGAATCAGAGATCTTTTTAATTTCCATTTCCTTTTACTTTCTGTCTCAGATATTTTAACAGATCTTTTTAGGTTTGAAATTGTGTCCCATAATTCAAATGAGATTTTATAATCAATGCTTTTTGTACCTACCAAAATCATCTGTTATTCAAAAATACATGTGTTTCCATTCATTGAATATATACATTGACTAATTCCCCCCCTAAGACTAACTCTGGCCCAGCTTCAATTATTATTATCCTATTGGGCTCATTCTTAAAATTCTTTATTTTTTTGTCTTCCTTCAGAGTTTTAATTTTATATATGTATATTTTAGTTGTATTTCTTTAGGACCCTCAGGAAATAATGGCATTCATGAGAACAAAAATTGCATCACTTTTAAATTTAGCCTAATAAAACTTTAAATATTGTACATTTCTCTTTGATCTATTTCACTTACTAGTTCCCAAGTTTTATATAAACACTTGTGTAACTATGTTTGCCTTCTTCCTTCTTTTCTTTTTTCCTAACTGTAGCTTTAAGAAGCATCTACTCCATTATTTTCTAGACTCAGGGCCTCTCTTAGAAAGTTATTCCAGGTGGTGCCTGTGCCTCAGAGGAATAGGGTGCTGGCCCCATATACTGGAGGTGGTGAGTTCAAATCCAGCAAAGGCCAAAAAAAAAAAAAAAGAAAAGAAAAGAAAGTCATTCCAGTTTTCTCTCTGAGACTATATGCCTGTCTCCTGTTAGATTTTACAGAGTTCCAGTCACTGTTTCTGACCTAGTAAGGACTAAAATATCATTTTATACAAAGCAGGCGTATTTCTTTTTATATTAATGTTTCCTGATTTTTAAGATCTCATCTCTCTTATATGTAGTCTGCCCTCGAGAGCTCATGCTTCCTCCTAAGAAAGCTTCTTCCCACTGTCACCATAATTGACTTATCTTCCTTCATTTCCTCAAGTTCTCCCCTGCTCTTATGCTGATAAACAGCATATTTTCAAATAATTGTGGTTGACCTTTTATTTCTAGAGCACTTGTAATTCCCAGGGACAATCAAAGTTGCTAAGGTTTTATTTTTCAACTTTAACATAAGTAAAAATCCCTCAAAGTTCCCTTAACATGCATTTTCTAATTCCTTAGAGTTTTTTTGGATTTTATTTTCTTCAATCCAAGATGATGACTTCTGCTTACAAAAAGTCACTTATTTTCACATTTGTATATTAAAATCCATCCCCTCTTCTCTAGGTAAAGTCATAATTTGCATCTCAGAAAACTGACCCCATGTTTACTATGTATAAATCTTGAACAGTCAACTTGGACAATCTACATCAATTCAAGAGTTTCTTCCTTAAGCCCTAAAGGCCATTTGAAAAAAAAAAGGTAGGTCAGAAGATTTACCATGAATGGGAATAATGATTTAAATTTAGAACTTCGTAAGAAAAACACCAGTAGAGTTAAGCTTCCTTTCAGGTTAATAATTGGTGATTTTCTTCACCTACAACTAAAGATTCTCAACCTTATCTCACCCTCATTAGCAGATCAGGCCAGGAATTCTACACAGCAAAAGTCAACCTGAAGACAACTATAACCTAAAATCCTGTCATTGGTCTGAGGCTGCTTGCATGCTCCCCCCACCCTTTTTTTTTAAATGGCCTTTACGGCTTAAAGAAGAAACTCTGGGAGTGACTTGAATTAATGTAGGTTGTCCAAGTTGACTGCTCAACATTTAAAAAAAGAAGGGGCCATGTACTTTTCAAAGTTTTGAGATCCATAACTTTATTAAAACCTTTTATGAAGACTTGTTCTTGCTGAAACCTAGTCTTTTGTTGAACTGTGGCTTTCACATTAAATTCTTTAAAAAAATGTACTTTTTCTGTGAAAATAAAACACCAAAATGTTAATCAAAATACCAAAATAGCATATGGCCTAATCCTTAATGCCTTTTTTCCTCAAGAACTTGGGAAAAGTGTTGGGTATTTTACTTTCCTTGAAAACAACAAATTAACTTGGCATGGATGCTGGCAGAAGAAAAAGGTTTCCTGGGTCAGAGTCAGATGACTTTATTACTCATGACACAGGGAGCATGAGCTTTATGTTTGCATTACCTCCTCTCCCAAAGGAAGAGTGACCCAGCTAGGTACTAAGCACACAGTAGATTTGTGTTATGGCTGAGGAACCACAAGCTTAGAATACCTCCTGCCCTATATTTGCCCAGAGAGAAATGTTGTCTTTACTGTCCTATACATCAAATAAATTTGCCTTCTCTTCTGGAGAAAGAAATTATCTTTATACTCTAAGACTGTTTTCTATATGAATATTTTCGAACAGATTGTCCAGGATAAGCTCTGTCAAAAGTTGTTCATGAGTATAAGAGACTCATAGATAAATGTTTATCAACACTGCTCAGGTCTCCGCCACCAAAAGTCAACAACAGATCTGTAAGGCAATCCTGGCACAGTGAAGAAGCAAGCCTTCAAATTCAAGAAATTTCTGGTGTTTATTGTTAAAACACTACTAGAGTTTAAGTTCACTCACTTTTACATGAAATACCTATATTTTAGTCTCTACTTAAAATTATTGTTCCAAATTTTTTAATTTGTCTTTTAAAAATATCACTGGTCCCCTTCTCCAAAAACATCTGAACAACTCTTTTTTAACTTTCTATTCAAAATTGTATGGAAAGCATATTGCTGACCTGCATGTGGCCAGTTTTTCCTGTTTATCCCAACAGTTGTTTTCTTAAGTCTTTCTCCAGAGGTTGAAAGAAGTATACATTGGTTTAAAAAACAAAACAAAACAAAAAATCAGTGGTTAGGAAAAAGTTGTTCTTGTGGTAGTCAGACATAGTGAATGGCAATAAATGATAATTGAAAAAGAATTATAAATAAGATGATCTATAAGTAACACTAACTTGCTTTTCTGAATGCCTATGCAAATATGTATTTTATCAACAAGTACAAAAATGTCCTTTCCCACAAATCTTGCCAATATCTAGCATTATCAATGATTTATAGATAAATAAAATAGATTATCTACAATTGCAAGTGTACAAATTACCTACAAAGTTTAAGTAATAAAAACATTTATGGCCTTATGTAACAAGAAGATCAACATTCAGGGAATTTGAGAATTGATTCTCCAAAGCAATAGCTAACTGAATTGTTTGATATATTTAGGCAGCCATCTTCAGAGAACAATTATTTGCTTGGTTTTTATGTCATTTATTTCTGTTGTTAACTTCTTTCTTTTTTTTTTTTGACATGATATTTTGAAAAGTATAGACATCGTGGAATGGTATGATTACATTGTGCTATTTAACATATGTATCACCTCACATACTTACCGTCCTTTGTAATTAGAACACTTATCTCAATGATTTTCATGTATATAATAACTTGTTATCAACTATTCTCACTGTGTTTTATAATAGATCCCTTGGACTTATTCCAATCAAATTGGTATTTTGTGTCCTTTCACCTTAATATCCCCAATATTCCAACCCCAACCCCTGCTAACCACTATTCTACTCTCTGCTTCTATGAGGTTAGCTTTTTAAAAACAGATTATACATATTAGTGAGATTATGCAGTATTTATCTTTTTATGCCTGGCCCTTTCACTTAGCATAATGTTTTTCAGGTTCGTTTATGTCATTTCAAATGACAGGATTTCCTTCCTTATAGTAACTGAATGGTATTCCATTGTGTTTATACATCACATTTTCTTTATCCATTCATTCACCAAAGGACACGTAGGTTAATTCTGTATTATGGCTATTATGAGTAATGCTGCAATTAACATAAGAATACAAATCTCTCTGACATACTGATTTTATTTCTATTGGATATATACTCACTAGTGAATTTGCTGAATTATACAGTAGTTCTATTTTAATTGCTTGAAAAACTTACATAATGTTTCCAAAATGGCTATAATAGTTTACATTCCAACCATCTTGCCCAAGGGTGACCATTTCCGACATCTTTACCAAAACTTGTTATTTTCATCTTTTTGACAATAGCCATGGGGCTCATAAATGGTACACTACTGCATTGTGCTTTTGTTTGTGTTTCACTGATTAATAATGATGCTAATGTTTTTTTGTATAAGTATTGGCCATTTGTCTGTCTTCTTTTAAGAAATGTGTGTTCAGGTCCTTCACCCAATTTTAATAAGGGATACTTGTTCTTTTACTATTGAGTTGAATTTCTTATATATTTCGGACACTAACTCTTTAACAGATGTATGGTTTGCTAATATTTTGTCCTATTTCATATGTTTTCTCTCCAGAGAACTATTCTTTGGCCTATGTATGTTAAATTTTTATAAAAATTCTGTATCTAGTTGAGAAGAATATATCTTCTTATTTGTTTCTTAAAGATTTCTGCATTGTATCTCTATAAATTAATTGCTTAAATTGTTTAAATCTCATATATTATTCTTGCAATTTTTGTTCTGGAACTAAGTATAATTGAGAGATCAGTTTATCTCTACTAGGGTAATGTAGATTTGTTTTATATGTTTTGAGACAAGTTTCTTAAGTGCATGAAGTTTAAAGTTGTTTAATTTGATGAGTCGCATATTTTCATGTCTGTTATTTATACAGCTGTCCCATGTTTCCTGCTGGGTGCGATGGTGTGCACGTGTATTTCCAGCTACTCGGAGGCTGGGGCAGGAGGATTGCTTCACCTCAGGATTGCAATGAGCTATGATGATGCCACTGCACTTTAGCTTGAGAAACAGAGTAAAACTCTATCTTACAAAAACAAAATGAACTAACAAACACAAAAGCCAAAACTACAATGAGAAACCCACTTCACATGCTCCTAAGTTAAATCTTGAAACAAAATAAATCCACATATATTCTATTTTTTTTTTTCTTTTTGAGACAAGAGTCTCACTATGTCACCCTCAGTAGACTGCCATGGTATCACAGCTCATATATTCTTAATTGTTGGTGAGGACATAAAGAGATTAGAACCTCCATACACTGCTAGTGGGGGTGTTAAATGGTGTGACCACTTTGAAAAACTGTTTTGCAACTCAAGTAGTGAAACATAAGAGTTTACCACATTACTCAGGCTTTCTCTTCTAGATGCTTACCAGAGATAAACAAAAGCACATGCTCACCCAAAAACTTATACATAATTTTTCACAGCCACAATATCCATAATAGCCATAAAGTATAAGTAATTCAAATGTCTACCACTCAATTCATAAATGGATAAAGAAAATGTAGTATATCCATGCAATGAAATGTTATTAAGCAATAAAAAAAAAAAAATACTAGTACATATTAACATTAAACTAAGTGAAAGAATTAGTGACAAAGGACTCCATGTTGTATACTTAGCTACATTTTTATAGGAATATTTTAAACAATTCTACAGAATAGATAAATTTTACTATGTTTTTATTCAATTTACTAATTATCGAATTATCTGTTCTATTTTGACTAGATTAGAATCTGTCAAAATTCATGTTTCTTGTTATTTTCTTGACTAATTTTTACTTTTAAAATTTCTATGTATCCACTCATTTACCTTAGAAGATGTTTGCTGTAATATTTCTTCAGGCTTTAATTAGTCTATTTTTAAAAGAATAACCTTTTTGTACCTTTTGTGCCGTTTTGCACATATATGTAAGGAAGCATTGTATTGTCACGTTATTTTCACTTTTCTGACAAAATTTGTTTTCTGATTTGATTCATCAGCTTTCTTCCTTAGAGGCAACATTATTTTTAATATTTTTGTTGCTGTTTTTCAGTTGATGCACAGTTGGCTTTGTTTTCTCTCCTTATCTGAGTTTTTCTATCCTTTACTTTTGTCTTCATTGTCTGATTCCCCACCTCCCCTTTCAGTCATCAGATCAAAACAGTGTCCTTGGAGACTCATAAATCTTCTTCAGAGGTAATATTGAGAGTATCACATGTACTGTCACACTGGCACCATATATTTTGATTTCAATTCTAGTTAAGGACAGATCATATTTCATTCTAAATTTCTTTTATTTTTATGTTTATTTTTATTTTTATAAACAGAGTCTCAGTATGTTGCCCTCAGTAGAGTGCTGGGGTCACAGCTCACAGCAACCTCAAACTCTTGGCCTTAAGCAATTCTCTTGCCTCAGCCTCCAAAGTAGCTGGGATTACAGGGGCCCCCCACAATGCCTGACTCACATTCTAAATTTCTAAGTACTCAAATTTATAAGTTGAAACTCCAAGATTGATGTATTGTGTCCTTTGATGTTTTGTGTTGTTTGTCAACATCTTACGAGGACTTTTTTCCACTAAATTGGTTCTAGAAGTTTGACTGTCATTAAAAACTTTGAGGCTCAGCACCAAGAGTTCAGTGAGTAGGGCACTGGTCACCTACACCGAGGCTGGCCATTGGAGCCTGGCCTGGGTCTTGTAAAACAACAATAACAACTGAAACCAAAAAATAGTTGGGTATTGTAGCAAGTGCCTGCAGTCCCAGCTGCTCAGGAGGCTGAGGAAAGAGAATGGCTTAAGCCCAAAAGTTTAAGGTTGCTGTAAACTGTGACACCACATCACTCTACCAAGAGTAACATAGTGGGATTCTACCTCTAAAAAGAAAAAAAAAATTTTTGAGATTCTGTCTTTTGTACTAACTTAAGATATTCACTTCTAGACATTTCTGCTTGTCGTTGGGACTGTCACTCTGTCTACTGCTCTTGCTCTCTTTTAGATTTTTCTACTGTTGTATTTTGCTTGTGCATATTATTGATTATTTTTCCTCCCATGATTTGTCTCTCATAACTATGTGTCTACAATAGTTGGTGACCATTGAGAAGGTCGGTAGTCACATACTAATTATATAGCACATCCTTGACTAGAAGAGTACTGTGCCATTTTGAATTTTTCGAAGTTTTCAAAAGTAAAAGAATGAGATATATCCATTATCAGCTAGTGCCTCAATATTAGCCAACAAAGGCCTCACTGTTGTGTTATTGACACCAAATTATAGTTCTGTAATTAGTTTTAAGCAACAACTTCTAATTTTATAATACATTCTTTTCTTTGATATCTATGCTTAATCCAGTTATGTTCTTTCAAATAATTAAAAAAATGCCAGCTAATATTTGACTTTTACTTTTAATGTTTTCATCTTTTGTAGTAATTATTTGACTTATACAATAGATATTTATTGAGAACCTATTTTGCCAGCAATTTTTCTCAAGGAATTTACACTTTTAATTTTAGAAGTAAATATTTATTAAACATCTATTGTATATATCAAACATTACATTAGCCCGAGTTCTTCAGAGCAAGAGGACCAACAGGTGGTGTATGTGTATTTGTAAGTACTTTATGTTTATACACTAAGATTTATTATAAGGAATCAGCTCACAAGACTATGGAGGCAATCAAGTCCAAAATGTACATAATGCACCAGCTGCTGGAGACCCAGGAAAGACATCGTTACACTTCTGAAGATCATCTGTTGTGGAAACAGAAAGAATTGATGATTCAGATAGTGTTCAAAAACGATCAAAAGTAGTCTACCTGAGCATTAATTTTTCCTCACAAGAAGTCAGCCTTTTGTTTTATACATTTATTAATTGAAGGCCACCCACATTATGGGCAACAGTTTGCTTTAATCAAATTCTACTAATTTAAATGTTGACTGCATCCAAAATGTCATCACAGAAAATCCCCAAATAATGTTTGACCAAATATATGTATACCCCATGGTCCAGCCAAGTTGACAAAAAATTAACATTACAAGCTGAAAGGTGTATACAATGGGCCCAGAGAGGAGGCTGTAGTGGAGATGTTCAGGCCAGGCTTATTCAAAGGGGAGGGCAACTGCTTAGGAATGTGGCATCTGTGCTGGGTGAAGGTGGAGGAGTTAGAGACCCTTTTATAAAGGAGGTGGGCATATTCAAGAGCTTGTTTGAAAAGTTAGGGCCCCTTGGTGTGGATTAGCCAAATCTTTTGTGTCTTTGTCTTAGGAGGGTAGGAGAAAGAGGAAGAAGGGAAAGGGTTTGTGTGTGGCTGTGTTAGTCCCCCCAACACAAGAACCATGCATTGATAAAAAAAAAAAAAAAAGAATTATTTATGCACATTTGCATTTATCCTAATGGAGAAGTTGCAGAAATAAATAGAAAATACTAGAACATCTAGTAAATGTGGTGCTAGCATATATAAGATTGGTATATGTCTTAATTACATTTCAAGTAAAATAACTGAGAAACTTTGCTATCCCAAATTCTTACTACATACCATTAAGGTAATAATATATACTAAAAATAGCTTAGGTAACCTATTGGTAAGTATGTGGCTGGTTAAGTTTTACATAAATTGACACTGTAATGGAGTCTGAGTTACAAAATATATGTTAAGGAACAGTAATTATGTAAGTAGATGTAAAGGGAGCAGGATGGGTCTGAAAGAGAAGTTTAACAGTGATAAAGTTCTAGCAAACTTCATCTAATTTTGTGTGGCACCCTAAAGCAAATGCTGGCTGTCAAAGTTAGTCTGTGTTAGACTGAAATGATGAGCTCCACCTTGCTCACCAACAGGTGTAGGCCATCTTGGGAAGGATGTGACCTTGCATAAAATGGATCTAGAGGGGTGAAACAGGTGGTAAAGGTGCTGGAGGCTGATGACCTTTCCTGGTGAAGATTGGGATATCATGTTCCCATGCCCATCACACTTAATATCTCGTTTCCTAATCAGAAGACTATAAAATCCTCATACCCTGGAGTTATTTGAGTGCTTAATATATGTTGTAATCATTTATAGGATTTGGAGGGAAATCAATAATGACCATACAATGAAGGATCATCAATATGGAGCTTAGTTTGCATACTATTTAACATATTTCAGCTGCAGTTAATAAAAATGAATAATTCAGCTCAAATTCTCTCAAACCAAAAGCAAATGTTTTAATTCATATAACAGAATACCCAAAGATAAATTGGGTTTTAGGAGTGGATGGATAGGTCTTTTACTCAAGTCTTCAAAGATCTACCTTTGCTTCCTTTTTTAAACTTTGTTTTTTGTTGTTTTTTTTTGTCCTTTCTGTCTACCTTTATCTCAGCTTAATTCTCCTTATGATCAATAAATAATGGTCAGTATCAATTGGGACTATATATTCCTAAAATATATTCCTCTATGTCTTATCGCTCACAGTTCGGGCATTTACATTTCTCAAACCAACCACTGGAAATGAGATTACTAAGATAATTTCTGCTTTTACTACAGATATTAATGCAGTAAATTTGCACTTAATTTTAGAGGAAGAGAATAAATATTAGAGTCCAGCATTATATCCTCTCAAATTTGACTTTTTTCTTTTTAAATGTGGTTGAGAAAAGATCTGTCAGTAATTAAAGTGAAGGAATGCCTAGTTTGGATGAAGGTGATACTATTTGACATTTAAAGTAGAAGAAATTTCTGGATCTAAGATTGGATGATTATACACTGTGAATCAAAAGAAAATCTAAGCCTCAATTGACAGAAAGGACTCCCTCTTGGCCAAGGGATCCCCAGAAATACCCTAAAGCTGAATTGCTTCCCCTTGAGAAAGGAGGAGACACACTTCTTATCATGCTCTCCCTCCCTTCTTTGAGATATTCTTCAAAACTCATGAATAGACCTAAGGCCATGAAAAACAAAATTTCCTCCACACATCTACAGGACATCCTTTTACCCAAAAGATCTCATGAGTCTACGTCCAGTGGCTTCTCTCTGCTTAACAGAATTCTTCTTCTTCTTCTTCTTCTTCTTCTTCTTCTTCTTCTTCTTCTTCTTCTTCTTCTTCTTCTTCTTCTTCTTCTTCTTCTTCCTCTTTTTTTTTGTTGTTGTTGTTGTTTTGGGGTGAAGCCAGGTTTGAACCTTCCACCTCTGGTATATGGGCCTTGCGCCGTACTCCTTGAGCCACAGGAACTGCCCCAGACTTCTTTAACTTAAAATATTCCAGGCCTTTAGACAAAGCTTCATTTCTTTAACCAATTAAAAATTAAAGAATATTTAAACCCACCTGTAAAGCTATAAGCCTCTAGCTATAAGATGTTTCATTTTTAAAGGCTGAAGCAATGTACACCTTCTGTGTACACGTATTGATTATGGATACCTATAATTATGATGACCTATAATCTTGTTTCCTAAAAATGCATAAAACCCAAATGTAACCCAACCATGCCAAGGACCACTTGCTTAAAGCTTCTTGGGCATGGCTCTGAGCCCTGGTCCTCATACTTGACTCAGAATAGACCTCTTTAAATTACTTTACAAGATTGGGTGTTTTCCCATTGACAATACTATTTATGTTGTTATTTAGTTGAGATTTCATTGATTACATATAGTTATTGAGGAGTATACATGAGTACCAGAGTGAATACTCATCCTTACTTAGCTGTCTGTTGCTCTTAGAAAATCTTGCCTTTAATTTATATTACAGAATAATTTTTTGGTTATAACTTAAAACCGATTTGTTATAAATGTGTAAGGTGTCATTTGGCCTTTGAAGATTTCCAAATAATTAATCTTTGATTTAAAGTATGAAATATTGAAAGTACTATTATATAATCAAGTATAAATAATATTAGTATTATATATATTCTAACTCTATGAGTTTGTGCAGAAATTAAAGTACATGTGATTATTTTATCTATTGCTCAGGAAATTATTCTTGCTAACTTTTTTTTTCTTTTACATCATCATATACCTGGATCAAACATAACAAAATAAGTTATTTTTGTCCTAGCCAAATGAAAGTGTTTCCTTTATAAATAAAGACTTTTGTTTGAGAATTACCAAGTTGACTGTTTCCTGCATCTCGCTTTGTAGTTACAAATCTTACCATAAAAATTCTGAAGAAAAAATATTACTGAATTTAGAATAAAGCCACTTTCTCTAACAAAGTGTATTAGACCTGTCAACCTGAAATAATTGAAAGGATCAAAATCCAGTTTTAAAGAGTTTATTCAAACAAAAAGCTGGAAAAGGCTATTTGGGATGTGCAGATGTCAGTGAAATGGGGTAGAGTGATCTGAAGTTAAAAGTTACGTTCTTGCCGATATAGGCAGAACATAACAAAATTTAACAAGATTACAAAATTTTCTATACAAGGTTGGTTTCAGAGTTTAGCAAATTGATTAATTTGTTTTCTTAATTAGTTTGTTTTCTTTTCTATGCAAATTATTTTCTTTTCTTTATAGCAGGTTTTCATTTCCTTTCCAAATCAAAAGAATGTATTTAACATCCATTTTCAGAAAATATGACAGCCACTAAGTCTTTGTGTGAAAAAGCTAAGAGTGTGGTAAATCTCTGAAGTTCCACAGTGAATTCCACGCTTCTATCATTTACAACATTTTAGAAAATGATGCAGGTAAGGAAGAAGAAGACCAATCTATAATCAGAGGAACAAACATTCCTGCTGCCTGATTATGGCTACTTAGGTTACAATGGCCTGTCACATGACTTGGGCCCCATAATCACATATCATTAAAGCTCAAAATAATACAGTCACAACAGCTCAGATTTTGAATTACTTATTTTCTCAGCACACCCCAAAATTGTTTTACTCTCTAACTACAATTCCTGTGTGATATAGATTCTTGCAATCCAGATGCTCTCAGAAATGTTATTCTTTATTTTTCAAAATAAATGTATTTCCTAGTCCTCAGTCTACTCCATTTTCAAAGTCTACTTCACTTAGTATATAGAATTCTTTTAGATATATTCTTTTCTAAGAGTTCTTCCTCAAGTGTTTCATAAACATAGTATTACTCACATGTCCAAAATATCTCCTTCCTTCCTCATTCTCAGAGTTGCCCTCTTCTGGTGTAATTGATGGCAATAAATGTTGCCTTCATCTTACTCATTGGTCAAGTCAGAATAAGGAAGATGGAGGCACCACTGAATGTGACCTTATCCATTACATCTCCAAAATATATCTCAGATTCACTTTCTTCTTTCCATGTTACTAAAAAAAATCAATGTCCAACAGTATTTGAATTTCTCTAAAAGCTTGGGATTAATCTCCTTTCCTCCTTATTATGGACTGAACTATATCCCCACAAACTCATAAATTGAAGCCCTAACCCCCAGTGTGACTGAATTTAGAGGTAGAACATTTATGGACACAATTAGAATTAGATGAAGTCATAAGGATGGTTTACAATAGGAAACATCATGGAAAACTTGCCATGTGAAAACATCATCTGAAATCCAAGGTGAAAGGCCTCAGGAGAAATCAGCCCTGCTGACACCTTAATCTTGAACATGTGTGTATGTGTGTGTGTTTGTGTGTGTATTTGCACGTGCTCACATATTTCCCCTAAGAGGTACAATGTTCTTTATCTTTTGTACATATGGGATATGAGGGGAAATTGTTCTGAATGCCTTTCTCTTAGATAATGGTAACTAGGTTAAATTTGTGCAGGAAGAAAAATTTCCAGAGTCATGGAAAAACGAGTTGAAAGAGTGTCTCCCTACCATCCGACTTCCACTGACTTTTGAACTGTTATGGGGACTGATAATGTGGAGAATGAGACTATGGTCTCATTGCTATTTCTCTAGCCCAAATGATTTCATTCCAAATATAGTGGATCTCACTATCTCCTGACAGAAGAAAACTCAGGGCTTCCCTCAGCGGTCCATTCAGTGTTTGCTTCTCTGCCTTATTGACATAATTATATCTTAGCACAGTTTTTAAGACTACAGAGCAGATTTCTAAAAGGTATATTTGGTATTGTTACAGAGGTCCATGCTAATGAACTTCTCATTTACCTAAACATGTAGCAGGACCTTTGAGTGCAGAAACGATATTTTGGGTGGCACAAAACACATCTAATTGCGGTTTTCCAGAATGGCTATCAACATGCTTATAGTTGTATGTAGACTGGGATCATGATCCTAAAATTGTCTTGGATGTGTTTGTCTAAAGGATACAGGTAAATTTTGCTATGGAAAGCATACTGAGATAAACAAGAGATGACATAATTTCATGGTTCACTCGACACAAACATGGAAGTATTAGGAAATTGGAAACAGATAGTGACACTTTTATTCCATGCTATAATAATAATTGGTCCTCAGCCTTCTAAGGTTAAGGACATTAAAGGATTCCACAACACATTTAGCAATGTCTCATCCCATTTAAGGCTTTTGGGATTTCATTCCTGGAAGATAGGGGTGGGCTTCCCACTGATCACATGCTTCTTAATCTCAGTTAGGGGGTCACATGAGCATACTATGAAAGTGTTTCTGAATATGGAAATCATGCATCCTAGGACAGTGAAGAAAATAGTGATGATCAGAAGAACTTCTGGGGTACATTGAAAGTAGTCCTGGTAACCATATATCCTAAACTTCCCAATGCTTTTCGTCTAATTTTATTCTTTTGGCCTGAAGAATGTGGCTACAGCTGGCATTGTATGAGATGTGACTGCTTAATGAGTTGTCAAGAGACTATGTTTACTTTCCAGACTTTCTTTCTCTTTAGGGGAATTTCTTAACTTGAGAGACTAAGTCTTTTATAGAAGAGATATTTGTCAATATGTGATCATACAAATTCAAATTTTATATAGAAGTTATTTTATGTTTATTTAAACAATTCAACACATAATGCCATGTATCAACAATTAAAATATACAATTAAAATATACCTAATGATTCAGATGGAAAACTCTTTTGTTATCAGACAAACTTGCTTAGAGTATATACATATTATATCACATGTTTAAGAAATAATAGAAACACATACTGTCTTATACTTTACAATCAAATGAAACATATAAGTTTGCCTTTAGGTTGTCTTATATTAATATTTATTTATTTATTTATTCATTAATCCATTTATTTTTAATACAAGGTCTTGCTCTATTGTCCAGGCTGGACTACAATGGCGCAACTGTAGCTCCCTACATCACCACAACTTCAAACTCCTGGACTCAAGGGATCCTTTTGCCTAGGACTCTGAAGTAGCTAGGGCTAAAGGTGCATTCAATCCCTCCTACTGTTTTTGTTTTTGTTTTTGCTTTACAACATAGAGACAAGTTCTCACTATGTTGCCCTGGCTGGTCTTGAACTCTTGGCCTCAAGGGTCCCTCTTGCTTTATTCTCCCAAAGTGCTGGGATTATAGGTATAAACCACTGTGCACAGCCTAACAGTATCCTTTTAAGGCAAGAAATTTTCTAATTATGTATATTATACTTGGTTTTAAGGAATGTATAACATTATTATAGAGGAATTATGAGATTAAAGTGATGCATAGAAAAGTACAATGTTGGGTATAAAGGAAAGCTTTATACCCAGGGATATATACCCAGGAAGGTGGGATGGAATAAATCTTTTCCATTTAAAATTGTCTTACATTGCAATTAATTTGGTATGTAAAGTACATGTTAAATGATTCTGTAGGAGTCCTACCACCTTCTACAAAGGAAAGTGATAGCCTACTGCAATTAACATTGGACTTGTTTTTTTGTTGTTGTTGCAGTTTGGTTGGGGCCAGGTTCGAACTGGCCACCCTTGGTATATGAGCCACAGTCATCACCCTGGACTTATTTTTTATTTAAGAACATAGAAAAAAGAAGGGAAATTTATTAAAAATGTAAGAGCCCCTATTTATCAAATGGTGCTGGATGAACTGGCTGGTGACCTGTAGAAGACTAAAACTGGATCCACACCTCTCACTATTAACTAAGGTAGACTCTCACTGGATTAAAGATTTAAACTTAAGACATGAAAATATCAAAATATTATAAGAAAGTACAGGGGAAACTCTTGAAGCAATCGGCTTGGGTGAATATTTTATGAGGAGGACTCCCCAGGCAATTGAAGCAGTATCAAAAATAAACAGGCCTTTATTAAACTGGTAATAATTTGTGGGCAGGCAAGGAAAGAATTATGTCATCATGTGATTAGATCTTAGTCTTAGTGAACTGAGGCCGTGGGCTGTAACTTCTCAAGTGTTTCTCAGTCCCTGGTCCCTCTGAGGTAGGATGGGATCATCACTGTAGGGTGCTCAAGTTGAGTATTTCCCTTCTCCTACATGGGGAGCTGGATCTGCTAAAGTGAGAATCCTCCTTCCCCCTGGACTGGT
>CAUYRH010127582.1:0-19712 GCA_963574655.1 Perodicticus potto | reverse complement strand
TATGTATTTTTATTCACTTTTCAGATATGCTATGAAAGAGCACCTCTCTGCTGCTCAGCAAGCATTTGTAGCTTGTACAGTGGCAGAATGGGCCAAAAGCTTAGTGTTGTGACCTGTTTTAAGAATAAAGTATCTTGAAATAAAAAAAAAAAATAAAGAAAAATTTGGATACAATTTACCAAATGGAATGGGCTGAACTGCAGAAAATTCACAAATTCAGAGATTGTGATTCTCTGAAAGATGCATTCAAGTCAAGCAGCCTTCCTAATTTCTATGCATCTCTCCCCTCTGAGACATATCCTCATCTCAGGAACCATGCACTCAAAATGGCACTCATCTTTGGCAGCACTTATGTCTGTGAACAGACATTTTCCAGAATGAAACATCTGAAATCTCCAACCAAATCTAAACTAACTGATGCACACTTGCATCACTTGTTACGACTAGCAGTGACAAATATGGAACTGGACAATGACCATCTCATTAGCCAAAAGCAGGCCCATAGTTCCCATTAAAATACTGGTAAGTTTGTTGATTTAACTTTATTTGTTCTTCATTTTAAATATTGTATTTGTTCCCACTTTTTTTACTTCAAAATAAGATATGTGCAGTGTGCATAGGAATTTGTTCATAGTTTTTTTTTAAACTACAGTCCGGCCCACCAATGGTCTGAGGGACAGTGAACTGGCCCCCTGTTTAAAAAGTTTGAGGACCCCTGGCTAACAACATCTTACATCTACATAGTCCTTATTCAGTTGCAAAGCACTTCCACTTGTATTATTTTATTTGGTCTTCCCAATAGCCCTGCAGGTTAAGTAGTATTGTTCCCATTTTATAAATCAGTGACTCAAAGCTCAGAGCATTGATTCAGAGCCAGTTATCTCCAGCTTTCAACTCTCAAATTTAGTGCCCTTTCCTGTTATACCATAGTACCCTCAAGGAGCCACACTCACATTTATGCCCCACATTAGCACATAGTATAAATATGGCATCAGTTAGAACGCAATTGGTTGTAAGTAACAGAATGCCTAGTAGGAGTGGCTCAGTCAATAAAGTCTTTTAATCATCTCATGAGCCTGGGAACCTGAAAGGAGGTAGTTCTGAGTTGCTTCAGAAATTCTATGAAGTCCAAAAAAAAAAACCCATACTCTTCCCAGTTCTTCTCCTCTATCACTGTCAACAAGTCTTTTCATCCTCATGCTTCTTACCTCATGTGCCCAAGATGGCTACCACAGATCCAAGAATTGGGATTTTTCATAAGCTTCCAAACAGAAGGAACAGTAGTGATGGTGGGAAAAGCAGCTCTTCTTCTCAGGAAGGAAACTCTTTCCCAGAAACCCTCACCTGACTTCCTCTTAGTCTCTTTGGCTGGAACTGGCTCTCATGGCTGCAAAGAAAGCTAAGAAAATAATCAGAGGGTCCAGGGTTCAAGTCCCTGTTCAGGCGTTTCCTGCTTCTCTTAGGCAGCGCCTGTGGCTCAAAGGAGTAGGACACTGGCCTCATATACCAGAGGTGGAGGGTTCAAACCCAGCCCCGACCAAAAAAAAAAGAGAAAAAAAGACCACAGTGATATAGACAAGACGTGCACACACATACAGAGCTTTAATGGAAAATATGCTTTCACACACATCTCATTTAGTCTTCAGCTCCTCATGAAACAGGTGTTATTTATGTATCTCCATTGTATAAATGACAAAATACACTAAAAAGGCCAACTCACAAGCTGGGCTCTATAGCTAAGTGGTTAGAGCTCAGGCCCTGCACACCAGGTGCATTTAGTTCAAACCTCAGCTGGGCCTTCTTAATAAAAAAAAAAAAAAAAAGGTCAAGTCATATGCTGAGGAGGTCATAGAGTTTAAACTATACTCTAGGTATTCAGGCTCCAAACATCATGTGCCTCCCCTGTTCCTCTACACACAGACCAACAGGGAGCGCTGTGCTGCTCACACTGTCACCCCATCTGTGAATGCCCTCATGAATAAGACTCTTATCATCCCCATCCAGGTTAATACAAAAGATGTAAAGTCTCCGTCTTTTTATGGCTGAATAGGATTCCATGGTATACATTCTTCTTAGTAAAGTATCACAAGAATGGAAAAGCAAGTGTCCAATGTACTCAATACTAATGTAAAGCCAGCAGAGATCTAATACACGCCCACATAAGAGACAAAGTCGATTCAATTCATGCTGGGGGGGTGGGGGAGAGGGAGGAGGGAGGGTATTGGTGTGCTCCCCACTGAAGGGGCACAATGTAAGGGTACAGGCACACCTCCTGGGTACAGGATACAACTACGAGAGGGACACTACCTAACATGCAAACATTGTAACCTAGTTGTCTGTACCCTCACATTAACTTGAAATTTAAAAAAAAGACTCTTATGTGCTCTAAATTATAGACTTCTTCCAGGATCTTTGCTTTGTTCTATTCTATCCTAGGTCTGCCTAGAATTTGGGCAAATGGTAAAATACATCATATTGTGGAAGTTTATAAGCGAATTAATAGATAACTCTTTGTACCATTATGTGTAAACATATAACCAAAAACCCTTCATAGGCTGACAAAGAGAAGAAAAGTTAACAAATGAGAAATGATTAGCTAGAAAGGATTATGAAAAAGAAATTAGTTGTGATCTATGAAAACACTTCATTCTCCCATATTTACTTCTACGTTAAAGTTAATTTTTGACATCATGACTATGATCAAATCAATGCTTTTCGTTTTTAGGATGTAAAAGTATAAATTTATTTTATATTAGAGAGAGGAAGAGTGGGAAAAGAGATGAGAAAGAAGAGAGCAGAGAGCAGGGAGTGAGAGAAGGGAGATGAGTGGGGAAAGAGAAAAGGAGCAAGAGAATGGTGTGGCCTCCCAAAGAGAAAACGGAAGAATGCCAGCTCAATACTGGTTTTTAATCCAGGAGAACAGGTGACAAGGTGTGCCCCCTGGAATGCATGCTGTGTGGTGACATGCTTTCTTTCCTGGCAGAAGCTGTCTTTTTTTTTTTTCCCCGCAGTTTTTGGCCAGGGCCAGGTTTGAACCCGCCACCCCCATATATGGGGCCGGCGCCCTACTCCTTGAGCCACAGGCACTGTCCAGATCCTGGCACTTTTTAAAAAGACAGGCGTGCAAGTGTGGCCCATCCTGTCTTCCTTACTCCCACCTGGCCCACAGCTTCATTTGTCCAATCCAGGCTTCTGGCTTTGACAGAAGGTAATACAACATTTTCCGTAACATCTATCATAGTAGTCCCAACATTTCATAAGGCATAGATGATTTTATATTAAAAGGATATTCATTTGGCTCAGCGCCTGTGGCTCAAGTGGCTAAGGTGCCAGCCACATACAACTGAGCTGGCAGGTTCGAATACAGCCCCGGCCCTCCAAACAACAATGACAGCTGCAACCAAAAAATAGGCGGGCATTGTGGTGGGCGCCTGTGGTCCCAGCTACTTGGGAGGTGGAGGCAGGAGACTCGCTTGAGCCCAGGAGTTGGTGGTTGCTGTGAGCTGTGATGCCACAGCGCTCTACCCAGGGCCACAGCTTGAGGCTCTGTCTCAAAAAGAAAAAAAAAAAAGGATATTCAGTTGATAATAAAACATCAAAATATTGGTAAAACCCAAGTAATGAAATAGATGGTTTCTGACTAAGGAACTGGCTGCAGTTCTCTATACTACATATGGTTCTACCTGTGCTCTCAGGGCTAGTAGCTTTTAATAACAAGAAGGTTATAGAGAGGGTAGGCATGGTGGCTTATGCCTGTAATCCTAGCACTCTGGGAGGGTAAGGCGGGTGGATCACTTGAGTTCAGGAGTTTGAGACCAGCCTGAGCAAGAGCAAGACCCCGTCTGAAAAACTAGCTGAGCATTGTGGCGGGTGTCTGTAGTCCCAGCTACTCAGAAGGCTGAGGCAAGAGGATTGCTTGAGCCCAGGAGTTTGAGGTTGCTGTGTGCTATGACACCACAGCACTGTACCCAGAATGACAGGGTGAGACTCTGTCTCAAAAAAACCAATGTATATTTGATTTTATGGATTATAACAAATACAATCAGTCCAGTAACATAAAAATATCTACCTTTTCTATAGTCTAGGCATGAACAATCTGACAGATAATTTCTGGAAATATCACTAAGGGCATGTTGTCCGATAATTCAACAACCAGATGGTTTATTTGTGTGTCTCAGCATTTTTGTTTTTTTTTTTTTTGAGACAGAGTCTCAAGCTGTCACCCTGGGTAGAGTGCTTTAGCATCACAGCTCACAGCAACCTCAAACTCTTGGGCTTATTGATTCTCTGGCCTCAGCCTCCCAAGTAGCTGGGACTACAGGCGGCCGCCACAATGCCCAACTATTTTTGGTTGTAGTTGTCATTGTCGTTTGGTAGGCCCGGGCTGGATTTGAACCCACCAGCTCCAGTGTACATGGCTGGCGCTCTAGCTGCTGGTCTATAGGCACCGAGCCGGTCTCAGCATTCTTAACTGTGGTTATAGATAAATAATAATATGGGCTCAGCCCCAGTCTCTGGCAACCACGTATGTGCATTGTCTCTACAGATTTCCCTATCCCAGACATTTCATATGAATGGAATCATACAATATGTGGCCTTTTGTGTTTTGCTTCTTTCATTTCGCATAGCATTTTCAGGGTTCATCCAGGCTGTAGCATGTATCAGTACTTCATTCCTTTTATGGCTAAATAGTACTCCACTGTGTGGATATGCCATATTGTGTTTATTCATTTATCAGTTGATGGACATTTGAGTTATATCTACTTGGCTAATATGAATAATGCTGCTGTGAACATTCACATCCAAGTTTTTGTGTGAACATATGTTTTCACTTCTCCTGGGTAAATACTTAGGAGTGGAATTGTTGGGTCATGTGATAATTCTATTGAATCTCTTGAGGAACTATAAGACTCTTCTCCAAAGTAGCTACACCATTTTATATTCCCACCAACAGTGTGTGATAGTTTTATACTTCACATCCTAATCATACTCGTCATTTTCTGTCTTTTTTATTAGCCTTCTAGTAGGCATGAAGTGATATCTCATTGTGGTTTTCATTTACATTTTTTTCTTTTCTTTTCTTTTTTTTTTTGAGACAGAGCCTCAAGCTGTCACCCTAGATAAAGTGCCATGGCATCACAGCTCACAGCAACCTCCAATTCCTGGGTTCAAGCGAGTCTCCTGCCTCTGCCTCCCAAGTAGCTGGGACTACAGGCACCCGCTACAATGCCCGGCCATTTTTTGGTTGTAGCCGTCATTGTTGTTTGGTGGACCCGGGCTGGATTCGAACCTGCCAGCTCAGGCGTACGTGGCTGGCACCTTAGCCCGTTGAGCCACAGCTACTTGGGCTCCACCCAAGCCGAGCCTCTTTTTTTTTTTTTTTATTTGAGACAGAGTCTCACTTTGTCACCCCTGGTTGAGTGGTGCCCACCACAACACCCAGCTATTTTTAGAGACGGGGGTCTCACTTTAGCTCAGGCTGGCCTTGAACTTGTGAGCTTAGGTGACCTGCCTGCCTCAGCCTCCCAGAGTGCTGGGATTACACGTGATAGCACCTGGCCTTCATTTACATTTTTCTGATGACTAATGATTCAAGCACATTTTCACGTGCTTATTGTCCATTTGCATATCTTCTTTGGAAAACTATCCACATTATTTGCCCATTTAAAAATTTTTCTGTTTTGTTTTTTTTTGTTTATTTGTTTTTTTGAGACAGTCTCACTATGTCACCCTTGGTAGAGTAATGTGGCATCATAGCTCACAGCAACCTCAAACTCTTGGGCTTAAGTGATTCTCTCACCTCAGCCTTCCAAGTAGCTGGGACTACAGGTGCCCACCACAATGCCCAGCTATTTTTTTTATTACAGTTGTCATTGTTGTTTAGCTGGCCCAGGCTGGTACCCACCAGTCTTGGGGTATGAGGCCGGCACCCTAACCACTGAGCCGTAGGCGCCACCTGTTTTGTCTTTTTTATCATTGAGTTATAAGCATTCTTCACAAGTCTCTTCTCCAGGTATACGATTTGCAAATATTTTCTCCCATCCTCTGGGTTGTCTTTCACTTTCCTGATGATGTTCTTTGAGGCACAAAAGCTGTTCTTACTGAAATATCAACTAAATAAATTTTAATTTAGTTTTTCTTTGGCCATTTGTGCTTTTGGTGTCATATCTAAGAAACCATTGCCTAATCCAAGGTCACAAAGAATTACACCTATGTTTTCTTCTAATATTTTTATAGTTTTAGCTTTTACATTTAGGTCTTTGATCTATTTTGAGTTAATTTCTCTATATGGTCTAAGGTAAAGATACAACTTCATTCTTTTACCTAAGAGTATCCCATTGTCCCAGCACCATTTCTTTTCCCATTGTCCAACTGTCTGGCACTATTTGGAAAATCAACTGACTGTAAATGTAAGTATTTATCCGTAAGTTCTCAAGTCTATTCCGTTGATCTACATATCTATCCTTATGCCGGTACCATACTGTCTTAATTACTGTGGATTTGTCTTAAATTGTGAAATCAGGAAGTGTGAGTACCCCCTAAATCTTCTTCTTTTTCAAGCTCATTTTGACTATTCTAGGTCCCTTGCATTTCCATATGAAATTTATAATCAGCTTATCTATGTCAACAAAAATACAAGCTGAGATTTTTGACTAGGTTTTCATAGAATCTGTAGATCAACTAGGAGAGTATTGTCACCTTTGCAATATTAAGTCTTCCACTGCATAGGTAAGGGATGTCTTTCCATTTATTCAGGTCTTCTTTAATTTACTTCAGTTATGTTTTATAGCTTTTTTGTAGTTTTTTTAAAATATAAGGACACTTTTTTTTTTTTTTTTTTTGAGACAGAGTCTCACTATGCCACCCTTGGTAGAGTGCCGTGGCGTCACAGCTCACAGCAACCTCCAACTCTTGAACTTAAGAGATTCTCTTGCCTCAGTCTCCCAAGTAGCTGAGACTACAGGCACCTGCCACAATGCCTGGCTATTTTTTTGTTGCAGTTGTTTAGCTGGCCGGGGCCGGGTTCAAACCCGACACCCTTGATGTATATGGCTGGTGCTGTAACCACTGCGCTACGGGCGCTGAGCCAATATAAGGACAGACACTTCTTGTGTTAAATTTATTTTTAAGTATTGTATTCTTTTTGATGCTATTGTAAATATAATTACTTTCTTAATTCCATTTTCGGATTGTCCATTGTTAGCATATAGAAATACAACTAATGTTTTTTGTATTGATCTTATATCCTGTAACCTTGCTGAACTCACTTATTAGTTCTAATAGTTATTTTGTGGCCAGGCTGCCCAGGCACCTGTAATCCCAGCTACTTGGGAGGCTGAGGCTAAAGGATCACCTGAGCCCAGGAATTTGAGGCTGCTGTGAGCTATGATGATACCACAGCACTCTATCCTGGGCAACAGAGTGAGACTCTTTCTCAATCAGTCAGTCAATAAAGGCATTTAAAAAAAATAGTCTTGGCTCAGCGCCTGTAGCTCAAGTGGCTAAGGTGCCAGCCACATATGCCAAAGCTAGCAGGTTCAAATCCAGCCCGGGCCCGTCAAACAACAATGACAACTACAACCAAAAAATAGTCGGGCATTGTGGTGGGCACCTATAGTCCCAGCTACTTGGGAGGCTGAGGCAAGAGAATTGCTTAAGCCCGAGAGTTGGAGGTTGCTGTGAGCTGTGACACCATGGCACTCTACCCAGGGCGACAGCTTGAGGCTCTGTCTCAAAAAAAAAATAAAAAAATAATAAAAAAGATAGTCTTTTGTGTGAGTGGATTCTTTAGGACTGTCTTTATATAAGAGCATATCGTCTGTGAATAAAGATAGTCTTCTTTCTTTCCAGTCTGGAAGAATTTTACTTTTTTCCCCCTCCTTAGTATCTTGGCATCTCATCCCTCTTGACCGGAAGAAGCCCATATTCTGTCAGATCCTCATTCCCAAGCATGTCTCAGAATCCCTCGTAATTAAGGCTCATATGTTTCCTAAATCCAGCCCAAGGGCCGCATTAGGATACTAATGGCCTCAGTCCATACCATTGATTCTACTGGTTTAAAGCCACCTTCTCCCAAACTATCATTCTCCCTTGTCCCAAATGTAAATTTCAGGCCCATCCCTTCATTTCCAAGAGCAGGGCTCAGAAAAGATTATAATAATAAAACTTTATTAAAGATTTGGAATAACAAATCTTTAGATAATGGCAAAGTCCAAAACAAACAAAACCCCAAAACTGGATTATCATCTTTGATCACATGAGTCAAACCACTTTTCTCTAATTTAGCCCGTAGTCCTATGCTATGATGCAGTGGCCATGTATACACATACATGTATCTTTCTCCTTGGAATTTAGCATACCTCCATGAGTACCCACAGTGAGCAAAAACAATTTTTCTAAACAGAAGCAACGTGCAGTTATAAGTACACCCACAGAGGAACTCAATTGTGCAGAACAGTTTAGCATGTCCTTCTCTGCAAACTTTCCACTTTAGAAAGGAAGCTTTGGCTGGGCATGGTGACTCACACCTATAATCCCAGCATTTTGGGAGGGCAAGGCAGGAAGATCTCTTGAGGCCAGGAGTTCAAGACCAGCCTAGGCAACAAGCAAGATCTCATCACTACAAAGTATGAAAAAATTAGCCAGGTGTGATGGTGCATACCTGCAATCCCAGCTATTCATGAGACCAAGGCAGGAGGATCACCTCAGCCCAGAAGTTCAAGGCTGCAATGAGCTGTGATCATACTACTGCACCCCAGCCTGGGCAACAGAGACCCTATTTCAAAAGAAAAAGAAAAAAAGAAGCTTTGTTTCCCATTTGTAATTTGTATAGCTTAAGAGCTTTTTCCCCCAAAGTATTTTTCTTCCAAAAATAAAGGAGCTATCTAGCTTCAAAAATGAATTCAGACCTCCATCTTCAAAAACCTGCTATCAGGCTCGGCGCCTATGGCTCAATGGGCTAAGGCGCCAGCCACGTACACTTGAGCTGGCGGGTTCGAAGCCCGGGTCCGCCAAACAACAATGACGGCAACGAAAAAATGGCCGGGCTTTGTGATGGGCACCTGTAGTCCCAGCCACTTGGGAGGTGGAGGCAGGAGACTCGCTTGAGCCCAGTAATTGGAGGTTGCTGTGAGCTGTGATGCCACAGCACTCTACCCAGGGTGACAGCTTGAGGCTCTGTCTCAAAAAAAAAAAAAAAAAAAAAAACCTGCTATCAGCTTCTCTGTCCTCAGAAAAATTGATCACACCCACCTCTCAGTAGTCACTCTTTCCCATGAGAATAACATTTCATACATTCACTTGTTCATTCATCACATATTTTGTCAAGTGCCTATTATGACTCAGGCATTATGCTAAGGGTTTAAAAATGAGTAAGACATAGCTGTGTCTTCTATAAGCCTATTCACCAGTCTGGCTATTGGTTTTCTGTACCATAGAAAAGTTAACTATGTATTGTAAACTGCGACCAGACATGGTAGCATGCGCCTGTAGTCACAGCTACTGGGGAGACTGAGGTTGGAGGATCACTTGAGTGCAGGAGTTCTGGGCTGTACTGCACTATGCTGATAGAGTGTCCATATCAAGTTCAGCATCACCATGGTGACCTCCTGGGAGTAGGAGGCTACTAGGTTGCCCAAGGAGGGGTAAACCAGCCCAGGTTGGAAATGGAGCAGGTCAACTATACAAACTGCTATAGGCCTCCAAGGAAGGTATCTCTAGCTCTCCCATGGTGCTGAGGGGTTCACAAAGAAGGAGACATTTGAGCTGAATGCCCTGAGCATCTATTAAGTATTAGCACTGTTCTGTCCCCACTGTCATTGGGGTGAAAACAATAAATAATACTGTGTCCTTGCCCTCGGAGCTTATCATAGGGGGAAAGGGGTAAACAAATTCAAGTAAACAAAAAAGCAAGATAATTATAAATCCTATTTGTGATATGAAAACAAACAAAAGACTGAGGAAGAGAATAATGGGGAGGGGATGGCAGGAGAAGTATCTCTCCAAGAGGAACTGAGATTGATCAGGTGAGAAGCAACTGGGAAAAGAACATTCCAGGCAGAGGAGGCTGCATGTGCAAAGGCCCTAAGATGGGAAAGTACGTTGTCAGAACCCAAAGGAAAGCAGTGTGGCCTGAGCACACAGGAGAGTGGCATGGGATGAGAAGAGAAAACTAGGCAGAGGCTAGCAGGGCCTTTGTAGGCCATTTTGGCAAGAGGTGGTTTATCCTATATGTAGTGGAAATCCTTGGAAGGATTTAAACAGTGGAGGTACCTGGCATGAGCTATTGTTTGATTGTTTTTGTTTTTTGTTTGGTTGGTTTTTGTTTTTGTTTTTGTTTCTTTGAGAGAAGGTCTTACTCTGTTGTCCAGGCTGAAGTACAGTGGTATCATTATAGCTCACTGCAGTCTCTGATTCCTGGGCTCAAGCCATCCTCCTGACTCAGCCTCCAGAGTAGCTGGGACTACAGTCATATATCACCATGTCTGGTTAGTTTTTCTATTTCTTTTCTTTTCTTTTTTTGAGACAAGAGTCTCACTGTGTTGCCCTCCGTAGACTGCCATGGCATCAAAGCTCACAGCAACCTCCAACTCAAGCTTAAGTGATTTTCTTGCCTCAGCCTCCCAAGTAGCTGGGACTACAGGCACCTGCAACAACGCCTGGGTATTTTTTATTGCAGTCGTCATTGTTGTTTAGCTGGCCTAGGCTGGATTTGAACCCACCACCCTCCATGTATGTGGCTGGCGCCATAACCACTGTGCTATGGGCACCAAGCCAGGTTTTCTATTTCTTAGAGAGATGAGGTCTCACTCTTGATCAGGCCGGTCTCAAAATCCTGGCCTCAAATGATCCTCCTACCTCAGCCTCCCAAAGTGCTAGGATTACAGGCATGAACCACAATGGCTGGTTGAGGCTTGAGCATTAATGAGCTCTTTATTACTGCTATATGGAAAATGGACTGCACTAGAACAGGGGGAGGAGGGGGAGGAAGAGTAATGAAAAGTATAGAGATGATGGTGACCTGATCTGAGGGGTTGGCAGTGGAGACAAAGGAACAAGAGAGGTTCGAAATGTCATTTGCGCACCTGTAGTCCCAGCTACTTGGGAGACTGAGGAAAGAGAATTGCCTAAGCCAAGGAGTTGGAGGTTGCTGTGAGCTGTGAGACACCACAGCACTCTACCGAGGGAGATAAAGTGAGACAAAGAAAAAGGTATCCTTACTAATGAATTGGATAGGGGAGGATGGAAAAGTGGCATTTCAGGCTTGGATCATGAGATTTCAAAGAATAATGGTGAATTGGGGAGAAGCAAAGGTAGCAGCAAAAATGAGGTACACATCTTAAGTACTTGACATTGGGCCTGGCACATGAGTTCTTTAGGCAGGGAATGAAGAATTAAAAAGCCATTGTTGACCTCACAGAGAAGAGTTCCAATTGATTGTGAGGACTGTTCAAAAACCAGGTCACTGTGGGGTGTGGCATGAATGAAGGGTAAAGGTAGCAAGTGGATGCATCTTTTCTAAGATCATTGACTAAGAACTTTTAAGAAAAGGATAGTAAGAAAAAAAAAAAGAAAGAAAACAATAATAGCTGGGTTTGAAGATATCCAATATGGAGAGAAATTATTTTGGCTGTATCTTATCTCAGTGTTGGCAATACTTAAACATGTTCATAAGCCAAGGTGAAGAGGGTGACAAAGGTCAAGAGGAGGTAATTGATGAGCAAGGTCTATAATTGGGGGCGAAATCCAAACTCCAGAGACAGGAAGAGTTGTTCTTTCCTTTGAGAAGGACCTAAGGCAGAAAGCTGATACCAAAAAGTCTGTGAGGGTCCATGGGGCTCAGGAAGAAGAACAGGGAGAACAGAAGCCACCTGAAGGCCTGCCCTAACTTTCCAAGGGTCTCCAAGAGGAAATCAGGTGTATGAAATTGGGAAGAACTGAAAAGATTGCACAGAAATGTTGAAAATCCAGCTGAGACTGCCTTGGAAACAGCTGTTTCATCAGCATGGAGACCGCTTTGTTGGGGTGCTGGCTCAAAAACCACATGTCTTCAGTTGGGATCCCCAGAAGCAGATCTTGGAATGAGGATTTGTGTACAAGTGATTTATTTTTTTTTTTGATTTTATTTTATTTATTTTTTATTGAATCATCGCTGTGTACAATAATTCTATCATGGGGTACAGTGTACGGGCTTCAGATACAATCGGAGATGTTTTCATCAACCTGATTGTGATTATTTTAAAAAGCATCTCCGGGTGGTGCCTGTGGCTCAAGGAGTAGGGCACCAGCCCCATGTTACAGGGGGTGGTGGGTTCAAGCCCAGCCCCGGCCAAAACTCCAAAAAAAAGGGTTTCCAGGAAAAACTGAAACACAAGAGTGTGATCTCAGGTCCCACAGAAGGTATTCTCTTGTCCCAACCCAGGTAAAGGCATGGAGGCTATCATACTCCTGTGCTCATCAGTCACTAGTTAAGGGCTGCCCAAGGGAACAAATTCCAAGAGCTTCTGGCTTTCCTTACCAGCTGGAAAGCTATGGTCCAAAAGCCCTAGGGCAGGCCTCCTAAAGGGCACTAAGGTGTTAAAAGCAAAAGCACATTGAAGCCAGGAGCAGATGACAAACAGGGGAAGATCTGGGCGGAGCATGAGGTCATTATCTGTCCCTGCACAGCTGTCCATTATGGCATATAAGGCTCGCAAAGTTGTACTTAACTACATTGACATCTTGTTTCTAAAAAGCCTAATTTATTTGGATCAGCTTGCAAAGTTATAATACTGCAATGTTGAGATGTTTCTGATTGGTCATTTGCTAATGAGTGTTGAAATGGACTATTTTTGCAGGGTTTTGTCAGCCTATAAATAGATTTAGAGTTACATTTTCCTACTTTGTCACATGAGACCTCTATAACCTGGCTCTTTTCCAAAAATGAGGTAATTCTAGTCCTTTTGGTGACACGTGGTAGATGGGCTAAGGGAAGGGGGGTACTCCTCCAAGGACTAAAGCAGTAACAGTAGCTATCCTGGCACATGCATCCCTGCTGTACCCTTGAATAAGATTTTACCCACATGGAATTTTACCTAAGGTCAGGAGCTGTAAAACTGGGAGAATCACAATTGCACCACACACCATACAGGGCAGTTTCCCTGGTCTCCTTTCCCTCCTGCCCATGCAGAGTCCTTTTTTAAAAATGTTTAAAAATAACTAGACCTATGAATACAAATGAGACAATAAATTTATAAACAACTGGGTCCTTGTAAAGAGAAAAAAGAAATAAAACCTGAACTTAAAGTATGTCACAGAGACAATGTTTAAAATTCAGCACATGGTCCTCTCTTCCTGGTACCCAGGATACTGTGTTTTCCAGGCTCACTCACAATTGAATGGGGGCCATGATTTCTAGCCAGTAAGATGCAGGCCCTGTTGCTCTAAGCCAGTGCTACTCTAAAGGTGATCCATAGGCCAGTGCTCATTTGCAAACTATCTGTTACCAGTTTGCAAATGAGCTAAATATAGTTATTTTAAAGTAGCACTTAGGGGCTTTTATAGCCATTTAATATTGCAACTATACCAAGCAGTATTTCCTTTTCCTAGGAATTCATTTTTCATTGTATTTTACAAAGGTCCATAATGGATTTTAAAAATCCTTAAGCCTGGTCCTTGGACTTTTTGAGAAACACTATAATGCTGTAAGCCATTCTAGGCCTGACCCTTCAAAACATCCTATGCAATCCAGACCTTTCTTCCCCACCTGTAACAATTTAAAGCCATTGTCTCAGATGTTATGGCTGCAAGATGGACAAAGACTACTCAACCCAAATAATACTCTAATGTGAGCAGAAAATAAACTTTTACTATGTAAAAGTATGTAAGTTTGGGTTTGGACTGAAGCACAGCCTAGGATTACTTGACTTCTACATGGAATTACTACCCTTATTCTGGGAGCTGGATGAGCTGGGACCAAAGAATCCACTTAAAAGATAGCTGCTTTACTTATGTGACCGGCACCCCTTAGTCAGGGATTATCAACCAGACTGCCTCTCCAGGGCAGTGGCCTCCAACTAGTTGATGTCTTACATGGAGGTTCAGGGTTCAGGGCAATATAAAACCAGAAACTGCGTGGCCTTTTATGCCCACCCTTGGAAGTCACATAGTAACACTTCTGCTGTACTCTACTGGTTGAAGCAGTCAGAAGCCTGCACAGATTCAAAAGAGGAATGCACCTCTGCCTTTAAGCAGAAGTGTTACAGAATGTCTGGTCATATTTTAAAACTACCTCACCAAGATTATAATTTGAGTCTTTGGTTCTAGATATCTTGTATTTCTTTTAAACCATCTGGCCCAGAGCCTTACCCATAGCAGGTACCCACTAAGTATGTGTTGATGATAAGGAGGGGGGACTCAAGAATATTGCTCTGATTTTGATAACTGTGTCTGAGGTCATGGGAATAGTTCATGGATTCTAAGATGCACATTTTTCACATTTTATTTTTATTTATTTATTTATTTATTTATTTATTTTATAGAGACAGAGTCTCACTTTATCGCCCTCGGTAGAGTGCTGTGGCGTCACACAGCTCACAGCAACCTCCAACTCCTGGGCTTAGGCGATTCTCTTGCCTCAGCCTCCCAAGTAGCTGGGACTATAGCATTTTTCACATTTTAATATGTCTGGAATTGACACTAGTTAAAATTTATGGTGTCTTGGGTGGCACCTGTGGCTCAAAGGAGTAGGGCACCAGCCCCATATGCCGGAGGTTGTGGGTTCAAACCCAGCCCCGGCCAAAACTGCAAAAAAAAAAAAAAAAAATTTATGGTGTCTTATGAAGATACTTAGCATTGTTTTTTTCTTTCTTAGGGCTACATAAGATAACTATGTATCATCCAACCAGTAGCTTCTTAGATTGTCCTCCACAATTAATGCCAGGGACTCTACAGCTCCTAGAGAAAGCCTCAGCTAATGAGAAGCAGCAAAAGGCAAGTAAAGAATGTGAAAATTGGTGGCACCTGTAGCTCAGTAGGTAGGGAAATCGCCACATACACCAAGGCTGGCAGGTTCAAACCCTGCCCAGGCCAGCTAAAACAACAATGACAACTGCAACAACAACAACAAAATAAAAATAGCTGGGCATTGTAGCAGGTGCTTGTAGTCCCAGCTACTTGGGAGGCTGAGGCAAGAGAATCGCTTAAGCCCAATAGTTACAAGATGCTGTGAGCTGTGACGCAACAGTACTCTACCGAGGGTGACATAGTGAGAATCTGTCTAAAAAAAAAAATGGGTGGCGCCTGTGGTTTAGTGAGTAGGGCACCGGCCCCGGCCAAACTGCAACAAAAAACTAGCCAGGCGTTGTGGTGGGCGCCTGTAGTCCCAGCTACTCGGGAGGCTGAGGCAAGAGAATCGCCTAAGGCCAGGAGTTGGAGGTTGCTGTGAGCTGTGTGACGCCACGGCACTCTACCAAGGGCCACAAAGTGAGACTCTGTCTCTACAAATATATATCCATATATATTTTCCTTTCCTTTTCCTTCACTAACATCTCCCATTGTTTCCAACTTGTCTATTTTCCTGTGAGTCTTGAGATAATCCTCTTTATTATGTTACAGGTTTTGAGTCTCTGCTTTGTTAAACAAAACTATTGTGAATGTCCTCAAACTACATTGAATATTCCAAGATCCTAACCCCAAATCTGAAATTGACAAAGTGGCCTCATTTTAGCCCGAAGAACATTGTCATCAAGTCACCCAAGACCTGACCTCCCACTCTCTTCTAGGTTTTCCAGTTGTCTCGTTAAGCCATTCAAAGTATGGGAGAGGGTATTAATATATTAAAGAGGCTCCAAATTAAAAGGAAGAAAGCCTGAGCTCTCCACTCCTTTCTTTATTCAGTCATTCAACAATTTTTTTTTGAGTATTTTCTGTGTTCTGGGTACTGCGCTAGGCCATAAAAATATACCACTGAACAAGTCAGACATAGAAACTGTCCTTATAGGCTCAGTGCCCATAGCACAGTGGTTATGGCATCAACTACATACACCGAGGCTGGGGGGTTTGAGCCCAGGCCAGCTAAATAACAATGACAACTGCAACAAAAAATACCTGGGCTTTGTGGCGGGCACCTGTAGTCCCAGCTACTTGGGAGGCTGAGGCAAGAGAATTGCTTAAGCCCAGCAGTTTGAGGTTGCTGTGAGCTGTGACACTATCAGCACTCTACACAGCGTGACATAGTGAGACTCTGTCTCAAAAAAAAAAAAAAAAACTGTCCTTACAGAATCCACAGTCTATGAAGGAGGGTGACATTGACTGAGTAATTACTTAGAGGGACAGGGACAGACATGCTCAAGCTAGAGAAACCTGATCTATGTGGGCATCCAGGAAGATTTCTGTCTTAGTCTGGGTACCTCTAAAAGGAGATGCTAGGATGCCGAAGGGGGTGGATTGCCTGAGCTCAGGAGTTTGGGACCAGGCTGAACGAGAGTGAGACCCCATCTCTAAAAAAATAGCCAGGTGTTGTGGCTGGCACCTGTAGTCCCAACTACTAGGGAGACTGAGACAAGAGGATCATTTGAGCCCAAGAGTTTGAGGGTGCTGTGAGTGATGATGCCAGTGCACTTAACCAGGGGTGAAAAAGTGAGACTATGTCTCAAAAAAAATTTTTTTTGTTAATTAAAAAACAAAAGCATGGCTCAGTACCCGTAGCACAGTGGTTATGGTACCAGCCACATACACCAAGGTTGGCAGGTTCGAAACCATCCTGGGCCAGCCAAACAACAATAACAACTGCAACAAAAAATAGCCGGGCATTGTGGCAGGCGCCTGTAGTCCCAGCTACTTGGGAGGCTGAGGCAAGAAAATCGATTAAGTCCAGGAGTTGGAGGTTGCTGTGAGCTGTGATGCCACAGCACTCTACTGAGAGTGACATAGTGAGACTCTGTCTCAAAAAATAATAATAATAAATAAAAGCAGATGCTGAGAGGATTTTGGTACAGGCAGTTGATTTGGGAGGTGATCCCCAAGAGTAGAAGTGAGGGAGTAGGGAGAATAAGACAGAAAGATGTTTGGGTTGTTTTTTTTTTTTTTTTTTGGCCGGGGCTGGGTTTGAACCGGCCACCTCTGAGATATGGGGCTGGTGCCCTACTCCTTTGAGCCACAGGTGCCACCCAGAAAGATGTTTTTAAAAGACAACAAAGGGTGCCATAATCAGCAACTGGCTTTTGTGAACAACTGAGGCTCAGTCCTACTGGGAACCTTCGAGGAACTGTGTAAAACACATCTCAGAATTATCTCTCCAGAGACTAGGGAGCCTTGGGTATTTACCCACTGGCTCTGTCCCTCATTCTTCAGGAATATCTTTCAGGAGCATTAACACCCCCCACCCACTACTCACTTGTGAGCTATATCTACATTATGGTTTTTCCACCTCAGCACTATTGACTCGGGGCCGGCTCCCCCTCTCTTATGGGGCTGTCCTGTGCATTGCAGGATGTTCAGTAGCATCTCTGGTCTCTACCCACTACATGTGGGTAGAAGCCAGTAGTACTTCATCCCTACCACTGAAGTGACAACCAAAAATATTTCCAGACATTGCCAAATATCCCCTGGCCTACATGCAGCTGAGTAAGGATCCACAGTGCCGGAAAATGCCCTAAGTTAGGGAAGCAGAAAGATGCTGGAGAACAGACATAGACCAGGGGACAGGGAGCTAGCGTCAACAGCAGCTGTAGCAGCTTCCCCAAGGATGCTATGATGTGTACGTTGCCACTTAAAGAATGGGTAGCCCCTGTGGCTCAAGCAACTAAGGCGCCAGCCACATACACCAGAGATGGTGGGTTCAAATCCAGCCCAGGCCTGCCAAACAACAATGACAACTACAGGCGGCACCTGTGGCTCAAAGGAGTAGGGTGCCAGCCCCATATGCCGGAGGTGGCAGGTTCAAACCCAGCCTCAGCCAAAAACAGCAAAAAAAAAAAAAATAAATAAAAAACAATGACAACTACAACCAAAAAGTAGCCAGGCGCTGTTGTGGCAGGCACCTATAGTCCCAGTTACTTGGGAGGCAGAGGCAGGAAAATCCCTTGAGCCCAGGAGTTAGAGGTTGCTGTAAGCTGTGATGCCATAGCACTCTACCTAGGGCGACAGCTTGAGGCTCTATCTCAAAAAAGCCAGAATGGGTGGGAATTCTCCTTTAGGGATGAAAAACAATGAGATCAGAAGTACGTCTGTTTGTTGATGATGGGCTTCCCAGCAGCCAGCACAATCAATGACCCACCACGTTTAGTAGAAGCTCAGTAATTCAAGCCTGGGTTACTTCATATCAACAGAAACATCAAGAAGCATAAGCCAGATAAGCACAAGGACGGAGCTCCAGGAAAACTACCCTGTCTTAAATATACCCCTACCCCAAGAGGATACAGCCCCACAGCTCCAGGGCTTGGCAAATCATACATGCTGGGCTGGATTTCAGCCCCACTTGCCCTTTGTCCACCCCCCGTGTGCATCCAGCAGCCTTGCCATGGGCCGCACCCTGCAAATCACCCCTATCCCTTCATGCCCCAAATCACCACATACAAAAGGCTGAGGTGTACAGGGATAGGGGATATGGAGGAGGAACATAGCACTATGCAGCTTAGTTTAAGTTTTAAGTTGCTGTCTTAATGAAATTGGCTCCTCCTGCTGTGGGCACTTCGTCACCAGCTACCTTTCTCCCCTGGCTGTGTTCTCGGTCATGTTGCTGTCTCCAACATACTTTCCCAAGATCTCTTTGCAGCTGTCTCTGTCTGTGGCCTGCTTCTCCTTATCATTCTTTCTCTCTGTGTGCCTGTCTGTCGCTATCTCCCCTTCCCCAACCCACTGACTCTTCTTTCTAATTTTTTTGTCTCTGCCATGACCACCTGCCTCATGGTCCCTGCATTAAAAGGTTTGGGTAGCAAAACCAGGAAAAGACCCCACCTAAAAAGGAGAATTTCAGACCAATTTCAGTAATGAATATAGATGCAAAAATTCTTAACAAAATCCTAGACAATAGATTACCGCTTATCACCAAAAAGGTTATACATCATGATCAAGTAGGTTTTATCCCAGGGATGCAAGGCTGGTTTAACATACGCAAGTCCATAAACGTTATCCACCATATTAATAGAAGCAAAAACAAAGACCGTATGATCCTCTCAATAGATGCAGAAAAAGCATTTGATACAATCCAGCATCCTTTCCTAATTAGAACACTGAAGACTATAGGCACATTTCTGAAACTGATCGAAGCTATCTATGACAAACCCACAGCTAATATTTTACTGAATGGAGTAAAACTTAAAGCTTTTCCTCTTAGTACTGGAACCAGACAAGGTTGTCCTCTGTCACCATCACTATTCAACGTACTGCTGGAAGTGCTAGCCAATACAATTAGGCAAGACAAGGAAATAAAGGGTATCCAAATGGGAGCAGAGGAGGTCAAACTCTCCCTCTTTACTGATGATATGATCTTATACTTAGAGAACCCCAAAGACTCAACTACAAGACTCCTGGAAATCATCAAAACATACAGTAATGTCTCAGGATATAAAGTCAATGTCCACAAGTCAGTAGCCTTTGTATACGGCAATAACAGCCAAGATGAGAGGCTAATCAAGGACACAACTCCCTTCACCATAGCTTCAAAGAAAATGAAATACCTAGGAATATACCTAACAAAGGAGGTGAAGAACCTCTATAAGGAAAATTATGAA
>CAUYRH010127581.1:0-23114 GCA_963574655.1 Perodicticus potto | reverse complement strand
GGCGGGTTCGAATCCAGCCCAGGCCCACCAAACAACAATGATGGCTGCAACCAAAAAATGGCCGGGCATTGTGGCAGGTGCCTATAGTCTTAGCTACTTGGGAGGCGGAGGCAGGAGACTCGCTTGAGCCCAGGAATTGGAGGTTGCTGTGAGCTGTGATATCATTGTACTCTATCCAGGGTGACAGCTTGAGGCTCTGTCTCAAAAAAAAAAAAAAACCAAAAAGAAAAGATGAAAATTTACATGGGCAATGTTCGGTTAACTTGATACTCATTTGGAAACAAAATAAAATTGAATCTTTACTTGTGCTGTACACTAGGATAAATTCCTAACAGCATATATTTAAATGTAAAAACAGAACAAAGCTACGAGGTACTAGAAGAAAATATAGATGAATTCCTCTTTACCGGCAAATGAAGAAAATGTTCCTAATTATAAGTTGAAGTCTAGAAATAGTAAGTGTAAAGACTGCTCAATTTGACTACCAAAATCCCCCCCCCGCTTCTTGTGAAAATGAAAAGAGCATAAGCAAATTAAGAGAGAAATGATACACTAAGAAAAAAATACATGTATCGGTAAATAAGACTAATTTATAAAGAGGTTCTAAAAACAAAAAAGAAAAAGTTACCAAATTCTACCAAAAAGTAATCTAAAAATATGAGCAAATAATTTATGGAAAAATTAATGTGACTGACTCAGACAAAGAAAAGATGCTCGACCTCATTTATAGTAAGAGAAATGCAAATTAAGATTGTAGGAAGATACCATTGGATTTAAACACATCAGATATGGTTCAATCCATATGTTCACAATGATGAATACAGGTAAAAGCAATCTCCACTAGTCACCGCCAGAGGATGCAGAGAACCAATTCTTTATTGCAAAATCAGTAAGTAAAATCAATAACTAAAAAGAATCAAGCATCTATCCTGCCTTTCCTAAAAGGGCTGTCCCTCAGTATAGTCAAAAAGGTGGTAAGAAAAAAAAATGCAAAAAAAAGGGCAGCGCCTGTGGCTCAAAGGGGTAGGGCACTGGCCCCATATGCCAGAGGTGGTGGGTTCAAACTCAGCCCTGGCCAAAAACTTTTTTTAAAAGGTGGTAAGGGGAATTTTCTTTTTATGAAATTGTTCCAGTGAATAAAGAAAGATAAAATTTAGGATTGGGTCTCTCTCGCCTTTTCTCTTTCACGAGGGGGACCCACTTCCACCTCTCTTTGGAAGTAAGTGCTGTAAATTTTCTCTTTTTTCTTCCTAAATAAAATCTTTCTTTGTTACCTTGAAAAAATAAAAATAAAATGAAATAATCTTTAGAACTGGTGTGCTCTCTCCTACCAGGCACACTGTAAGAGCATGTGGCTCGCCTCTTGGGTAAGGAGCACAACTCCACTTGGGCTCTACCTACCAAACGCAAACAACATAACCTAACTGTCTATACTCTCGTATTGATCTGAAATTAAAAAACAGATTATAAAAATTAAATAACACCATTTTGCAACCCCTAAGGAATCAAAGCATCAGCAAAAATCCAAAATTGACAAAATATGAGCTCCTGTAGCCTAGTAAGTGCACTTTTAGGATCTAACCCAATGATACACTGGCAAAAATTTGGAAATATAAATTCAAAAAGCTATGCATGGAGTGGTGCTCATAGCTCAGCGGTTAGGGCGCTGGCCACATACACGGGGGCTGGTGGGTTTGAACCCGGCCCAGGCCTGTAAACAACAATGACAACTGCAACCAAAAATAGCCAGGCATTGTGGCTGACGCCTGTAGTCCCAGCTACTTGGGAGGCTGAGGCAAGAGAATCTCTTAGGTAAGCCCAAGAGTTTTAGTTTGCTGTGAGCTGTGATACCACAGCACACTACTGAGGGCAACATGGACTCTGTCTCAAAAAAATGAAGCTATTCATTGCAGTGCTTTATATGAGACTGCACAAAACTCAGGACAACCCAGAGGTCTATGAATTAGGTACAAGATACGTTCCCTGTGGTATATCTACAAAGTACTATATAGCACTTTTACAAAAGAGAATTACAAAGATTTCCATCATGAAGTGATCTCTAGGATCTAACAAAATCTCTAAGAGACTAACAAAATATAAAGTAAATATAGTAGACTAAGAAAGAAAAGGGATATGAATATACAGAGAGCTTGCTCAGAAATAAAAAAAAATAGAATAAAAATATTTTTAAGTGTTTGTCTTATAGAAAGAAGAGGGCACAGGACTAGAAGGTAGACTTCTTTGAATAAATCTTCTTTGGTAGATGTATCTTTAGAATATAATTATAAAACAAAATTAATTTTTAAACAATGATTTCAAAATTAAAAATAAAGTGAACTAAATGAACTTAAGTGGTGTCCAGTTGATAGCATAACCACAAAGGGGAACTATTGTAAATGCTGTTAAAACACATTTCCAACGGTACAGCTTCAGCAAGTTGGCAAGGCTAAAATAATTGTCAGCAAATTTCAAATGTTTTCAGTAAACACATTGCTCCCACAAGTGTTGATATTGTGATCTGAAACATGCATCTGTGTTATGGGATAATGCAAGAGAGTAATTACTTCAGTGTCATTGAGAACCTGGAATTTTTAGCATGGGAAAAAAAATACAAATGCAAGATGGGTGAGGCTAAATAATGACACTATGGGCTTAACTTTGAACTATAAGTTTCAGGATGCACTCCAGATAAAGTTTGATCTTAAATAAACAAACAAGTAAACAAACAAAACTGGGGGAGAGGGGCTACTGCAAGTCCTAGAATCAATGAGCAGTCCTAGCACCCAGATTTTTGGTTTTGACATTTCATTTCCCCTAGAGGGAAAACGTGCTCCTTGGAGAACCACAGCCTCTTCCAGGTCTGGGGCAGGGGCGTGAGAAGATCTTATACCAGAAAGCAAGAAAGCTGCCAGAGATTGCCAGGGATCTATCAGAAAGACTCGTGTCCTCCAAGAGGATATGACTCATGTCCATCAATCAACAGATGAACAAAAAGTAGCATAAGCATTGAATGGAATATTATTTGGCAACAAAAGGAAGTGAAATTACTGATACCGCTACATCGTAGATGACCTCTGAAAACATTTTGAAAGCAGTTGGTCACAAAACACCACATCTTATGTTATTCTACTTATGTGAATTGTCTAGAATAGGCTCATCTCGGGAGATAGCAGATTAGTGGTTGGGCTGAGGAGCAGGTGTACAGAGGGAGGAAGTGGATGGAAGGAAATCAGGAGTGACTGGTAATGAATATAGTGTTTCTTGGGTGGGGGGTGACAGAAAATGTTTTAAAATTGATTACACTAGTGGTTGCACAGATCTGAATATACTAAAACCAATTGAGTTGTCCCCTTTAAATGGGTGAATTATATGTGAATCATATAGCTCAATAAAACTGTTTAAAAATATTTAAGGGCCAGGGCAGTACCGGTGGCTCAGTGAGTAGGGCGCCGGTCCCATATGCCAAGGGTGGCAGGTTCAAACCTGGCCCCGGCCGAACTGCAGCAGAAAAAATAGCCAGGCATCCTGGCGGGCGCCTGTAGTCCCACCTACCCGGGAGGCTGAGGCAAGAGAATCACCTAAGCCCAGGAGCTGGAGGTTGCTGTGAGCTGTGTGACGCCACGGCACTCTACCAAAGTTGATAAAGTAAGACTCTGTCTCTAAAAAAAAAAGTATTTAGGGGCCAATCTGGTCAAAGATGACAGATTTGACCCTAAACATGTCAGACATGGTTAAATCCCTAAATTCATAATCACACTAAAATAAAAAAAATCTTGATTATTTTTGGAGAGCATCTGGGAACCAAACTATTATTAAAATCAGTAAGTGCTAGGGGTTGAAATCTCCCCAAAACCCGTACATGATTGTAGTACTAAAAGGTCACAAGGACTCTGCCCTTTTTTTTTTTAAGCAATTGTGTTTTATTATACAACTCCATGAATACAGGGACAGGAGTGCTTCACAGAGAAGGCCTAAGGGACCCAGCTGGGCCTCTCACCCTTCCTGCCTCTGCTGTGAGAGGATGTGGTATTCTTCTCCTCTGGAGGTGGCGGCAACAAAGCCCATCTTGAAAGCACAGGCAGGGCTCTCACCACACACCAAACCTGCCAGAGCCTTGACCTTGGACTTCCAGCCTCAGAACTATGAGACCTAAATTTGTGTTGTTTGTAAATTACCCCATCTCAGGCATTTTGTTACGGCAGGACTATAACAAATGTACTAAGAAGGTAATTAAACAGAAAAGTCAAGCATTGCTTCTACCTTTCCTAACTGAACTGCCCCTCGGGGAAGCAAATGGGCAGTAGCAGGAACTTTTCCTTCACGGAAATAATCCAGCTAATAGGTGAAGAGTGAAGAGTTAGTTAGCCCACCGCTATTTTTCAATCCCTAACAGATTAATGGATTTAGTCAATCAGGGATTATTTTTGTGTGGCTCCCAAGCCAAGAAATATAACATAAATTATGGAGTTTATATTTTTAAAAAGTGATGAAACAAAACTAAACCAATACCACAAAAGAATATGTGCCAGATGCTGAATGTGGCCTGCAAAACCCAAAATATGTACCGTCCAGCTCCGTACAGAAAGTGTCCCCTGACCGCTGTCAGTCTCATCCGGGGGACCTGACCCCATGAAGAAAGACCAGCCACCTTTGCAGCTTTCAGGGGAAGGAAGCTCACCCCAGCACTCACAGGGCGGCCTTGTCAATGACCCCACCGCACCACTGTGGCCAGTGATCAACGACAAATTATGCTCATACAAAAGGCTCGTCCTTGACTCAAAGGGACCCATGGTGGAGTCTGCTTCCTGCTGCAAGTCCTCCTGGGGTCGGGCAGCAGCTGGTCTCCAGCATGGCCACGTGTCCACAGCCCCCAACTCAACAGTGTCCTTTCCTGGTCCCCTTTTGCTCCTGTGGGCTCCACCTTCCTAAATCCCCAGCACAGGCTCCCTGTCTCAGGCTCTGTTTTAGGGGAAGGCTCTGAACATCAGAGCAGGAGGGTTTTGCGTGGGGAGAAGCCCACGGCCCCTGTCTGGCAGGAAAGGCCCCGCCGGGAGCCTGCCGCATAGCAGGTCCCGACCCCACCCCTACCTCAGTGTCTCCAGCTTCACTTCCTTCTCCCAGAAGCTCATCTGTGGCTTTGCCAGTAGGGACACCTGGGCAGCCCCAGAAATGAGGCCAAAGAAATGGCGACACGGTCAGGCAGGTTCTGGGAGCAGGGCAGCCACACACATCCCTGGGGACACAGACCTATTGTATTCCCAGGCTCCTTCCCCGTCCTCACGGCTTCTCAGTCCATTTCCTGTGCCCTGTCTTTAGGGACGCCTGGGCCCGTTACAGAACCTGTTCAGGTCCTTGCCAGCAAGTCCCACTCGGGGGACAAGTGAGAAGTGAAAGGAAAGAAAGGGGAGCATTCCTTACCACGTTCAGACCCGCTGCAGGGGAAATCTACAGGTTTCCCCCACGAGATTTCACAGGGCTAACAGTTTCAGCTCTTGTTTTTCTCAGAAATGAGAAGAAAGGTTTTCCCCTTATTTTTGTGAGAGTTTAGGGGAGAGGCAGCATTTTTGTGTTTTGGTTTTGGCGTGTTTGATCTGATTTGGTTCCTCACTCAAAGGGCAGCCCAAAGAGCAAGTGGGAAGGGAGAGATTAAACAAACCAGTCTGCCTTGGGTCACACAGCAGGTCTGGGCAAAAGCACGCTTACGATTTGCTGATGATTTCGGCATGTTTGCAAAGCCAGTGGTTTCTAAGGGTATATGTTTGCACTTGGAGGCTTATTCCCTGCTGAATACCGCTGCAATCATTCTACCCAGACATCTCAAAGGCAAGTCAATTCCAGAGGAAAAGACTTCAGAAACCCCCCCCATCTAAGCCAGCTTTCCAAGGTGAAGTTTCTGTGGGCTGCCCCTGGGGATGAGACGCCTGTCCTTTCAGAAACATTTCAGCATATTCATCCAAAATATTATCTTAAGTAGGACTCAGAATTTATTTTAAAGTATAGCTGCAGTATCGGAGGAAGCAATGAAATCTTTCTCCTATTCAGGGTTTGTCCCACCCAGGGCTTCACATCTTCCTCTGGGTCATCCTAGGACTGACACAACATTAGCTCTGTTTACTATTTATTTTCTACGGATGTAGTTCCCAACTTTGGCCTTGTTTTTAATTTTATTCTCCAATCTGGTCTGTCATTTTCCTTCCACTTAAATGTGTGAAAATGTGCTGGCTGTCTGGTCCTCCCAGTTTATCCTGAGTGGAGCACAGGGCAGGTGCCTTCCATGAGCCTCTCAGTGAAAGAGCCACCTGTGTAGATTTTGGCCTTGGGAAAGCATGTGGCTTTATAAAGGAGATGGCATTTAGGCTGGGTGCGAGAGATGGATGTGATTTTAGCAAGTAGGAATGGGAGGGCCGTGGTATGGGAATGTCTTCTATGGCCGGGAACAACCTCTGCAAAGGCACAGAGGCAGGGAAACACAGGCCACGTCCACTGCATGGGAACCAGTCCAGAGTGAGCAGAAGCCCGGAGCATGGGGAGGAGGCAGGCAAGACAGCAGAGACAGGTCAGCCCCAGACCCAGAGGTCCCGGAGAGAGGCCCAGGGGAGGAGATGTGTCACTGCAGGAAAAGCAGGAGCTGCGTTAGTTTACAAGGGCTCCGATAGCCAAGCACACACTGAGATCCTCAAACCACAGAAGCCCACTGTCTCAGCAGTCTGAGGGCTGCAGTCTGACAGCAAGGTGCAGCAGCGTCCGTTTCTCCCCAGGGCTCCCTGCTCCACTGGCTGCCGCCTCCCCGTGTAGCCACGCGGTCCTCCCTTTCCCTGTATCTGTGTCCTGATCTCTTCTCACAAGGACCCAGTCAGCTTGGATTAAGGCCCTAAAGACCTCGTTTAAACTTGATCACCACTTTAACAGCTCTGGGTCCAAATACAGTCACCTTCTGAGGTACAGGGTTAGAATTTCAACATATGAAGTTGGAGGGACACGATTCAGCCTATAACATAGTCTAGATAAATAAATAAATACTCTTTAAAAAGATAGAAACAGAACAGAGAAGGAGGTGTGAAGTCAGGGAGGCTATTGGAGGCTGGCACGATGAGGCCCAGGGGAAATAATGGATAAGCAGGGAATGAGGAATTCAGAGGAGGCTTCAGACTCAGCGCCTGGTAGATGTTGGGGTTGGGGCGTGGGCAGGAATGAACCAAAGATAACTCCGTAAAACTTCATGAGCTCATTAATAAATAGAAAGGGGGGGTTGATGGGTTAATGGGAGAGCTGATTTTGGCATACACTAGCTGGGAGACAAACTTGCTTTTAACTGTACTTTTTATTGCTTGCAATTTTTTATGAAACTATTTCAAAAATTCCAATTTCAAAAAACTAAGAACAGGCGGTGCCCATAGCTCAGTCGGCAGGGCACTAACCACATACACCAAGGGTGGTGGGTTTGAACCCAGCCCCAGTCAACTAAAAACAACAATGCAACCTCAACAACAACAACAAAATAGCTGGGCGTTGTAGCAGGTGCCTGTACTCCCAGCTACCTGGGAGACTGAGGCAAGAGAATCACTTAAGACCAAGAGTTTGAGCTGTGATGCCACGGCACTCTACCCAGGGCAATGGCTTGAGACTCTGTCTCAAAAAAGAAAAAAATTGAAAAAAATAAAAATAAAGATAAACAATCCCATGGAACTTCAAAGGGCTTTCCCTTCTGGGGTATTTTTCACATCACTTGACTCTGTCCCTGACCCCTGGGCACGTATGTCGAGAACAGCCTCTGAGAAACAACCCAGGGTAGAAATTGCAGTGGTCTAAGGTGAGGCCAACTGTTAGAAAAACGTAGAAATTCACCAGAACCACAGCAAAACAGTTATTTATAGAGAGCAACTTGATCTAAAGAAGATTAACCTTGGACTCTTCCAGGGAGAAGCAGTTATTAAGGTCCCTCCCGCCTGTCCCCAACAGAGCCCACTACACACAGCTTTCAGCTGTTGAAATGATTGAATGAGATGACACCTATAAAGTGTGTCACACCGCACAGCACACTGTACCTGCCTGCGGTAACCATTGTCAGCACTAATGGCATCCTATCCGTCATGCTTTACATTTTGAGGACCTCCTGAGTCCTCTGGACCAGAGGGAAAGAGCTATGGGCAGCAACTAAGAGCAGAGTCCCACAACTCTTCCCTGTGTTTCCTGAAAGGCGGGGCCCCCCTGTGTGCAAGGACCAGAAGGCTGAATGCCCCTGGGGACAGAGTTCCCTCTCCAGCTCCACAGTGAACACCATTGCTCTAAGCAAGTTATAGTCATTTTACTCCCCCTATTAGTGATGGAATTAGTCTATGTGGTGGTTAATTTTATGTGTCAACTTGACTGGGCCACCAGTACCCAGCTATTTGGTTAAATGTCATCTGCAGATGTGTCTGTGATGGTGTTTCTGGGTGAGACTAACATTTGCATCAGCAAAGCAGACTGCCTTGTACCTGGGCCTCAAGCCGATCTGCTGAACATCTGAATAGCACAAAATGTTCAGCAAAGAGGGAATTCACTCCCTTGCCGAACTGTCTCTGAGCTGGGATGTCAGTGTCCTGACTTTGGACTCAGACTAGAATTTACACCATTGCTTCTCCCGAAACTCAGGCATTCATACTACAGACTAGGGGATATCTCAGCCTCCATAATCATGTGAGCCCATTCCGTGTGTGTGTGTGTGTGTGTGTGTGTGTGTGTGTGTGTGTGTGTGTGTGTATGTGTGCGCACACAGATATACCTGTAAGTATATACGGGTTCTTTTTCTCAGGAGGACACTGACTGATACAGCCTGGAAACGGGATACAGTCACGTTGAGGTGCACTGGGAAGGGTAATCTTCTAGGAACATCTGGAAAATTATTACAAAGGGACAGAGAGAGATGTGCCCTCTGCATGGAGGGGCTGGAATTGCGGCAGCCATCTCTGCACCATGAGGGAAGCCAGCCTAAAAGGACAAACCAAGCCAATTAGGAAAACTAAGAGGCGTGAATAGAGTCTTGGTTGATTTTTTTGAACTGCTGAATTAATCATTCCCTGTACTGGCCCGTCTCTGGACTTCTTGATAAGGGGATATTGAATGACCTTAACCTTGAGCTGCTTCTCTGTTAGCTTGCCTGTTACTGACCAACCAAAGCATCCTAACTGGTATAACACATGTTGGTTCATGGAAAAACCTTTGGCTCCTAGTTGTCTGACAGTCTCTCACTGTTTTCTTTGCCCAGGCTGTGGTAGAGCTTAGAGGTCCCCATGCCTCAGCATCCCTCATGACAGAGCATGTCACACATCCCTGATGCTTCTTTCTCTTGGAAGAACTTGAGCAAACACGTGCAATTACCTGGAAGCCGAAGCCCTCATATTTCACACTGAGTTCTTCACCCTGAGCTTCTATTCCAGAGAGACTATGGTGCTTTCCCTGGATACCTTCCAATGTTATCAGTATCCCAGTGCTCGTGTTTTTAAACCCCGATACAGAATTCCAACCGTGGGCTCATCAGCTTTCTCCAGACTAATTTTTTGTGGGTGTTTGCCAGGCTTCTTTTCTGATAGGCGTCAGAATGCTTTTTCTACTGCTGCAGAAACAAGCCAGCCTCGCCGCCCCGCAACCCCGGGCTGTCTGCCATTCTTCCTGGATCTGATCTCCCCTGTGGACTTGAAACAGCAGTCATAACAATGCCTCCGTCGCACTGCACAGTCCTCCATAGCTTACAAAGCATTTTCACACATGCCATCTAATTTAATCATTGCAGTGATGACGAGGTAAGTAGAGCAGATATAATGGTTCCTATTTTACAGAAGAAGAAACACATTTAGGGAGGAGGACCAGTTGTGCCAAGGTCAAGCGGCATATAGCTGGCACAAGTAGAAATCACATCAAGAATTAACCAAAGTTTCTCCCCATCGAATTCAGGTCCCTCCACCCGTATGTAACCAGCCTTCCCTTTGTACTTGATGCTTTTTCCCAGGGGGTTGCCTGGGATCATCGTGAGGATGAGGATTAATGTTCATGACCCTGCATCAAAGAAATAGAAGGAGGTCAAGGAGCTGAAAAAAAACTAACAATACCGACTACATTTACCAAATGCTTCTTGTGCTCTGGGTATTTCAATTATCCATGAGTAATTGCCCCCAAATCTAGTGCCTTAAAATCACAACTGTTTGTCATCTCTGAGTTAGCTGGGGGGCAAAGGCATCTACTAATCTGCGCCAGGTTCAGCGTCCTCAGCCTGTCCGCACAGGACTCTAAAGTCAGATGGCAGCGGGGCTGGGCCCAGGCTAATCTGGGGCAGCCTGGGCCGGGATATCATGGCCGTACCGCACACCATCTTCCCTCCTCTGTCAGACTGCCCAGGCCATGCTCCCATGAAGCTGTTGCACCTGCTACATTCTTGGGGCCAGCACAGGTCACAAGGCCAATCCACACGCAGCAGTGGGAAGTCAGCGCCACCATATTCAGACATGAGGGCTTTCTACACATTGTTCTGTGTAATCCTGACCACACCTAAAAGTAGGGAATATGCTGAGATTTGTAATGAAATTTTATTCAGCATTCTTTTGAGAACTCTGAAGGGAACAGCAGATTTTGGTTGTGTCTAAGATGCATTTTATACGCACACTCTTCTTGAAAAGCAAACAAAAAAAGTCCCCCCACACACCTTGTGTTACCCAAAGGGGACATCATTACTTCCAACTGGGCCTCTCATAGATAGAGATCATTTTAAGACTTAACATTCTCCTATTCAAAACTGAATGAACTGTTAGAAAAATATGCTATCTAGAACATATGATTCTGAATGTATTTTTGTAATTAATTACAAATAGTCAACTTTTTATGAAATGTTAAAGATCATATGTGATCTAACACCTAGCAACAGTAAATAAATGGGAAGAAACAGACATCTCCTGATGAATCCACTCACGCGCGCCCTTCTAAGGTGAAGAACAGTTTCCTCTGTGAGAAATAAGAACGACCACCTGTGGAAAAACCGTCATGGGGGAAGCTATGGAGTTAGCCTGGAGCCCCTGGTAAAAATCGAAATTTATGAAATTCATAAACTTGTAAAATTCAAGCACATTCCCTTTTCTTAACAAGCAGTAAAATGATAGCCACGTGCAGACAAGTGATTATAGACACAAAAAGAAAAGAAACTCACCCAAGTCTTGCCCGATCACTGCTAGGCTCAGACCTGTCAGAAGAGAGAAAGCAGCCAGTAATGGCTGCAGTCAACACTGTTGTTTATGTCTCTAGATATTTACTCTTCCATTATCAAATATTTTTAGCACCTGCTTTGTAGAAGGCAGCAGTACCTCAGAGGTAACAAAATAAAATAACATAAGGCCAGGCAAGGTGGCTCACACCTGTAATCTTAGCATTCTGGGAGGCCTAAGCGGGACGATTCCTTGAACTCGGGAGTTCAAAAGCATTCTGAGCAACAGTGAGACCCGGTCTTTACTTAAAAGATAGAAAACTTAGCCAGGCATTGTGGCACTTATAGTCCCAGCTACTTAAGAGGCTAAGGCAGGATCACTTCAACCCAGGAGTTGAGGATTCTGTGAACTAGCCTGACGCCATGGCACTCTAGCCTGGGGCAACAAAGTGAGACTTTGCCTCAAGAAAAAATACAAAAATAAATAGCATAACATAACATACCAAATCTCCCCCTCACTTTGTGATAGTTCTGCCAGTTCCAGGGTCTGTGGGGAGCACAGGAGGCCCCACCCCCAGCCATCAGCCGTCTTCACATCGCTTTGCTGACACCCACACTTGCGTGGGTGGCTGCAGCTCCACACTGCGCCTGGGACGTTCCCACAGATCTTCTCAGACATGCTCTGTGCTTCTTGCTGCAGCTCCTCCTGCCCTGTCAAGGGGGTCCTTGTGTACCTACCCTCCACATACCGGCAGAGCCCAGTCTGTACCCTGAGGTGGAGGGAGGACAGGTCCGCGTTGGCCCAGCTGGGCCTGAAGGCCTGCCTCTAGCTTCAGTATATTCCCCAGCCCCCCAACTTTCGTTCCCCCCAGGGAGAGCCAGGGTCTGGCTCCAGGGCTGGATGCCTCCTCCAACGTTCACCTGTCACATGGAGGGGAGCCAGGGTCAGGGGCCCCCCGTGGTGACGGATTCCACACCAAGGTCCTCGGTGCCGCCTGCGAAGGTCGGGTTTCTGGGGTTGCATTTGAGGTACAAAATAGACTGAAGAGAGAGTCATATTAAGGATGATGGAGACTACCAAGGAAACTGAAAAACTGCTTCTGGCTCTTGAGAGGCAGCCTAGAGATTTAGATAAGAACCTGAAACATTGGCTTCCAATTCTGCTTCTGCCATTTGCTGGCTATTGAGATGTGAGGCAAGTTACTTCACCTCTTGGGACCTCAGTCTCTCCAAGGGTAAAATAGGAATGTGAAGGCCTGCCTCAGTGGGTCCTTGTGAGGTATAAAGAGGCAATTAGGGTTAAAGACTGGACCACTAAGCAGGGCAGCCAAACTGTGAGCACAAGTCAGGCCAGAGCAGCCCAGCCTCAGACCACAGAGGAGAGGCCAGGGCTCCAGCCCTCAGCTCTAACTCTGTGTGGTGACTCAGGTCACCACCCCATTGGCCTAAACAATAGCTGCAGAGGCCAGAGAAAAACCAAGAGTTGGACAGAGGACCATGTAGTGAGGCTAGTCTGAGTTTTCACTGATGAGAAGGCAAATGGCTTTCAGAAGATCTTACAGGAGCTCCAGGGCTCTGATAACCACAGTCCATTCACAGATTCTCCACCACTGCCAGGAAGCAGGCGGCCTTGGCTGCCTTCTACCTCAGTCCCTCCAGCCTCCCAGGAAGAGCATCTATTCTCTTTAGAGTTTCCCAGCTGTTAACTTGAAAGGAAAGGGGTGTAGATAGAGAAAGGAAAGAATCTGACCGGAGCTGACCCTGCTCCTCACAGTCCTCTAGACAGAACCATCGCTCAGTCTCCCCCTGCACGTAAGGCCAGTGGAGGCCAGCTCTGCTCTGAGGGCTGAGGTGGGAGGGGAAGACGTGTGGAGAGGAACAGAAATCACGGGGCAGGAGGACAGAGGATGCTTCGAGCACCCACTTGCAGGACCGAGAGGATGTGCATGCACAAACACACACACACGGGTACACACTCGAACACATACGCACATACGCGCACATGGGCACAGGCGGGCACACAGGGACGCACAGATGCACACAGGTTCCCACACACTTAAATACACGCACAGGCGGAATGATGACTACCAGCTGCGTGATGGCAGAGACGGTGGCAGTCGGAATGCCCAGCTTCCTCACCTGCTGCTGGAGCCCCAGGCAGCTTTCTGTCCAACACTTGTTACCTGAGGTTCGTGACACCGAGGAAGACAGCCGTGGGCACTGCAGGGCTGAGAGTGTTTAGCAATCAGCTCTCTGGAGTGCGGGAGTAGGGGAGAGCCCTGAGGTACAGGGGCCACCAGTTTCTGGGTTGCAAACACTCCCTGGGGATGACATCGCTGAGAGCAGCGTCGGGGAGAGACACTAACGTCACCTCTTGGAAACATCAGCTGGCTCAGGTACCAAGGGATCACAAGCCAGGTGGGTCAGAGCAATGGTTTTTCAAATCCAAAGACCACCATGATACCAAACAGCAGCAAGAGGCAGACACCCCTTCCCATCGACTAGCTGAACGTTATTTGTTCAGTCAACAATATTTACTCCAGTGAACTGAAATAATGGAGAAATCTTAGGATAGAAATATTCCCTTTTGATTTACAGTGCAGTGCATAATTAAGAAATGTAGATTTTTTTCTGTCTAAAAATTGGCAAAATGATAAATATCCCTGGCTAAGCTCCAGGAGATAATGCTCTGGGGAGATTTTTGGTTGCTTTGCTTAGTTTCGTTTATACTTTTGAACCGCATTATCTCACAGTGAGTAAGGAAAAAAGGTGAATTTACTGGAAATGCATTCCAATCCAAGAGAGGCCAGTGTGAAAGAATTCACAGCCTCCTAAGTGTAGGACAGTTTTGCAAGATTAACAGCCATCTGAACCCTCAGAAATGACCAACGGAGGAGTGAAGAAGAAAACCCCCCCTTCCTGAGACATCACTACTTCCTTCTGCAAGTGACATCCTTGTACCTTCGCTCTGCAAAGTCCTCATCAAACAACTCCTTTTCCTTCCTGTGCTTCTGCCCAGTTGTTTGCGGCTCACACTTTATTAGGTTTTCTGGATGTAAACCTGAGACAGCTCCCAGTGCAAACAGAGAGAACTCCTATTATGGTCCATTTGAAAAACTGTCCACTGGAATAGGGAAAGAGAAAACGCATTCTGTATTTATTCAAAATCAATGGAGCCTCAAACAATAAGTTAAGACTATAACATTCTTGAGGGAGGAAGAATCCTCAATTTCAGTATAAACTACACAATTAGTTATCTCTATACCATTAAGAAAGTGTCCCAGCCGAATGAACTAAACAGACTCTAGACAGCCAAGATCCTTTACAGAACAGTGATCAGAACAAAGGCAAAGCAAAGATTAAAATGGGACATCTCACCCTGACACTAATCCCCAAACAAAAAAGCTGTAAACCTATTCCAAGTGTGGGTTTAACATCTCATTCTTCAGGAATTTCTTAACGAAGCTATGGGACTATCAGAGCCCGGATTTATGAGGCTTTGGCTTCATTTCAACTTCAGATAAACATTAAACTCCAGCTTATAAGAGGAAAGGAATTGATGCCTTTATGCTGAGAGCTTTAAGTAAATGCTCACAAAGTCTCATTTGCAAAACATGCAAAATGAATAGGAAAGGTGCAGGAAAGGGTCTACACATGACCCAGTCACGCCCCAAACAGTGCCAACCCCAAGATGGCTCCTGTGTGAGGAAACCAGGAACCACAAGGGTGAGCTCCCTCCCGTGTTCTCACGGCAGGTGGGTGCAGAAGTGAGAATCTGGCCAGAGGCTCTTCTGCCTTTTACCATGAAAATAACATGTTGGTCCCAGGAAGATAAGCAATCTGTGGGGCGAGGTGAGAGGCCCCCGTCACTTGCCTCCCCCACAAAGAAGGACCGAGCAGCAGGGAGATAAACTCATGTTGAATGGGGCATCTCAGAGCACACTGGAACTCCACAGAGAAGTGACAGGGACCCTCTGAGACATGGACGGAGAGGGGAGCAAAGCAGCCGGCCCGCCCAGGATTGGCTCAAAGCCAAGAGGGGCTCCCATTGCAGGGTAGAGGTGAGCAAGAGATCCCCAGAAGGCCACACCCCAACCTTGGGTGCCTGCAACCCGCACAGGCCCCAAGCCTGGTACAGGGAGATGCCTGAAGCACATACAATGGCTTTCCTCTGGAGAGGGAACTCATGCGGGGTACACTCAGCCCCAAGCCCCAAACTGTTACGGCAGGAAGACAGTTGAGAGTCCAGCCCCCATCAGACTACATCCTGCCCTGGAGTCCAACAGCTTCAGCATCTACACAGACCTGGAGCTCCCGCCACGCCCATCCAAGGGCTGCAGTGTCAGACACCAGCTGGGTCCCCTGCACTCCAGCTCATGCAGTGTCCTTCCCCTGGGGAGCAGGTAGTCAAGTGCCCTGGGGAGGCTGCCCTCAGGATAGAGGGAGTCGAAGTTCATGTTCTCCTGAGCCTGGAAGCCACCTCCTCAGGGCTGCTGCCACTGACAGTATTCTCCAGTGGCATGGCCACTACACACCTGGGCACCGTCTGGGGGCCTACGGACTGATCCACTCTGCCCACCTCTAGGGCTGCAGCTGTCATCCCCACAAACCATCCAGGGGCCTGAGAACCAGCCTACTGCTGCCCACTGCTACTGTCCCAGCTGGAACCTGCAGACAACACACAGCAGCTGAGAAGATGAAAATCAGCCTGCTCTGTTGCCAGACAATGGTACCCACATGAGCTTCCCAAAGGTGTGATTACCAGCCTGCCCAACCTGTCACAGCTGCTGCTAGAGGCACCCACCTGCGTGTACCAGGCAGGGGCGCAGGGACCAGCCTTCAGCTCAGGGTCATGTGGGCCAGCTGTAATGATTTCACCATTGCACATTAGAGAAATGTTTTAAAATATCACTCTGTATCTCAAAAATATGTATTAATTACTACACATCAACTAAAAATAAAAGGAAAAATTTTGAATGAAACTCGAATTGTTTGGGCTCCAAAATTAATTCTCTTTCCTCCATATCAGAAGGCCGTGTAGAGATGCCACATTACCAAAAACATTCTTCCCATAACATTCCTTTAAAAAGTAACTTCCTCCAGGGTGGTGCCTGTGGCTCAAAGGAGTAGGGCACCAGCCCCATATGCCGGAGGTGGCGGGTTCAAACCAGCCAACTGCAAAAAAAAAAAAAGGTGACTTCCTCCACATCATTTGAAAGATACAAATATTCCATTTTGTGTACTTTTTGGAAACATGTATGTTAAATGGAGTGAGGTGAATCTGCTTTTCTGGGTAACAGAGGAAATTGCTAGAATAGGAATAGAAAGATACAACCTTATGTTCACCAGAAGGCTGAGACACGAGGGGCCTGGGACCTTCAAGCCGATCCTTCCTCTCCCATTTTGAAACTGTGAAATCTTTGGCAGATTACTTAACCTCTCTGGATCTCAGTTGTCCTCATTTGCAAACTGGAGTGAATAATATGTGTCATCATATATATCAGCCCTCTTTGTTGAAAGTGTTAGGTTAACTAGGTATCAGTAGGCCCATGATGAAGGCTCAGTCATTTTCAACTATTATTTCTGTGTCTCACTGATCCTAAGATGTGTATTTTTTTCACATTTTAATATTTCTTCAGTGCATGACAGTCTATGGCATCTGTGTCAAATTTTAATCTGTTATAATGTCAAATTTTAGTGATGCATCTTACAATCAATAGGGTCTTGACTTGAAATATGGTCTTATAATTATCAGTACTATTATTACCAAAAAAATTGGGCCATAAAATAATAATGAGACTGCTTCCACAAGCTGTGGGCAATAAGCACCTTATTATTTTATAATAGCAGGGCACAAATTTCCCAACTGGAAGACCCTCCTGGGGCCTCCATGCAGTGACCAGGATGCATGAATAGTGCCTTCTTAGCAGCAGCCGATGAAGATGAGAAGCCCAAGATATGAAAACCCAGATTTCTATATAGTTGGAAAATTGATTAGGAGGTAACACTTGAAAATAGAAGAATTTCACGAAAATATACATTGAGAGCAGTGTTTTTCTACATTTTTTGCATCATCACCATTCTCCCTCACAATGAGCCTTTTTAGACAATTTTGTCCTACTCACTCGCCAATGAAATTTTAACGTTGAAGACATATTACATATCAATGTGTATATATTGTTTGTATATTTTTGCTTTATATGCAAAAGATATGTAAAAGAGACACAAAAGAGAACCTTTTGTTGCACACACCCTCCTCCTTGAAATCTCATCCCCATGGGTGCAGTATCTCCTCTTTGAGAATGCATGCTTTAGAGACATATTTCTTAAAGGAAATTTAAAATATTGTACGATTTTAGAAATTTTTATTTTCATTCAATTTTACCCTGACACATTAACTATGAATAGGAAGACATACAAGTAGCATATCTGATAAATGTCGACAGACGGGTGCCCACTCTGTGTTTATTACAGGCTAATGTCTGTCTAGCTGGGGTTTTTTTTTTTTTGTAGAGACAGAGTCTCATTTTATCGCCGTTGGTAGAGTGCTATGGCATCACACAGCTCACAGCAACCTCCAACTCCTGAGCTTAGGTGATTTTCTTGCCTCAGCCTCCCAAGTAGCTGGGACTACAGGTGCCAGCTATTTTTCTGTTTTGCAGTTCGGCCGAGGCCGGGTTTGAACCCGCCACCTTTGACATATGGGGCCAGCACCCTACTTGATGAGCCACAGGCACCACCCTGTCTAGCTGTTTTTTAAACCATACTACCCAAGCAACACACCAGGAAGATGGGACACATATGAGCCAAATTTAACTTCTATAATGGAAGAAAATTTGTCTCAAAGTTAAGTAGACTTCTTTTTGAACCCGCCACCTTCGGCATATGGGGTTGGCACCCTACTCACTGAGCCACAGGCGCCGCCCAGTAGACCTCTTTTTAACATACCCAAGTATTAATGTATGTCAATGTTTCATTCAAATAACCATTGTTAACCTTATTTATACAATATTCCCCAATATTTTTTTCTTTCCTTACATTTTTATTTTTCCAGTACCTAAAATCAATATTCTGACCAACAATTTTCCCAGATAGTCTCTGTAGTTAAACCTCCAGGCATGATTCTCTGTATGCCTAATGTCAAGGGCCATGGCTAGGAGGATGTTCCCTAGGACCTCAACCTGCCTACAGGCCACAGGCCCCAAGTAAGGACTCCTGAAGCAGCACAAACACCTGCTTCCTGTTCCCCACTTCCCACTTCCTGTCTCTGCTTCCTATTCCCCACTTCCTGCCTCTGCTTCCTGGGTCCCAATTCCAACTTCCTGCCTCTAGCCTCCCGCTTCCTGCTTTTGGCTCTGGCTGAGTGCCGAAAGGGGCAGAAATGTTAGGCTCCTACGCAGTGGTGCCTCTGCCTCAGAGTGGATGGGGAAAATCCAAGCAGGGACTCAGTCCAGGGGACAGTCAGAAGCACTCAAGGGCCAGACTCTGAGCATCAGTGCCCACTTCCCACTCCCCATCACCCAGAAAATAAGCAGCTTAGTTTGATATTCAAAATATTTTTTAAAGAGGCCAGGGCCTTCCACTCCAAAATATGAGATTAAATAGGGCAGCGCCTGTGGCTCAAGGAATAGGGTGCCAGCCCCATATACCGGAGGTGGTGGTTTCAAACCAGGCCCTGGCCAAAAAATGCAAAAAAAAAAAGAGAGAGAGAGAGAGATAAATAAACTAAAATGTTAAAAAGAAACAAAACAAAAACATGGCTTGCAAGAGTTTCACCTCAATTTTAGCTCAGTCCGAGGAGTCTCGTAGACTCTGGACCATTCCCTGTGGCTGTCGGCTATGTCCTGCTGAGCCTTGGCACAGCAAGGGGCCCGCGAAGAGCCTTCTCTGCTTCCTGGGGTTTCTGTCGTCCTTGAAAGTGTCGTTCCACAGTGTTTGCTCCTCTATGTTCCCCAACCTGTCTGCCTCCACCTCTCACTGGAGCAGGCAGGGACAGGGGTGGCCTCAAGGTGTGTCCGGTCCCTGACTTACAACTAGGTTGGCCCAACTCAAGCTCCTCAAGAATACAAACTGTTGAGGCTGCAGAGAAAAAATGCACCCTCTTTATTCCTAGATAGAAGATACAAGGCCGGGTACCCCATCCAAATTTCCCATCTAATTACAATAAATGACAGCAGCTGTTTTCTTGTTGTGATAAGTAGACAAACTACGCAACGAAGGGGGCTGAAAGGGTGGCTGGGGCATTCCTGAGAAGGCAGGCAGAGGAGCAGGAAGCAAAGGCCATCTTGCTGAACTCCACAATTTCTCCAGGACTCTGCTTTGCTCTCATCAAGTCTCATAAAATGGAGTCCGTATCAGATGTCCAGATTCATGTGCGGCTCAGGGAGAGCACTGGCTAGGAGCGCCTGTAATTTTAAGTTGGCTGATTGTATATTTAATACTTTTAAATTCACAATTGGGATAAGTTCAAACCCTTCTTCGCAGAATCTCAACTGGCAAAACAAAGGGAGATAAGGGAGGTGACTTAGCACTCGTGTCAGAATGCGTCAAAAAATACTTACTGCCAATGAAACACAAAGCTGAAGTTAAGGCCAAACGCGGTGGCTCACGCCTGTACTCTCAGCACTCTGGGAGGCCTAGGCAGGAAGTTCACTTGAGGTCAGGAAGTTAAGACCAGACTGAGCAACAGCGAGACCCCATCTCCTCTACTAAAAATAGAAAAACGAGCCAGACGTTGTGGCAAGTGCCTGTAGTTTCTGCTACTTGGGAGGCTGAGGCAGGAGGATCACCTGAGCCAGGCGTTTGAGGCTGCGGTGAGCTATGATGATGCCACTGCACATTATCAGCCCAGGTGACAGAAAGAGACTCTGTCTGAAAACAAAACAAAACAAACCAGAAGCTAGAAGGTTTGGCACTGGAGGAGCCTAACAGGGAGGAGAGTCACATACATGCACACACGCACACCCCTCATTGTCCTGTTTTATTTCAATTATTGCAGCTAACGCAACCTGAACATGCTTCAATAACTTACTGATTGGCTTACTTGTGTGTCACCGGTCGGCGCACTGTTAGAATGCCCCTGGGCACAGGAAACTTGCTCAACTCCGGGAACCAGAGCTCTTCCCAGTTTGGGAGGAGGGGAGGGAGGGCTCAGCAGTGGGGCCTTCATCCCGCAACAGGTGCTGAGACCAACTCCTCACCTTTTGGTAGATGCCGACCTCCTCACTAGTTCAGCAGGGCAAGCATAAAACTAAGGATATGGGAGAATAATCATCTCTTCAATTCTACAATCACCTAAAAGGCACCTATATAACTAAAGGAAGGCAGTGAAATGGTTTCTGATGCACTGGAGCCTTCCAAAGTCACGGAAGGGACAGGACAAACGCACAGCAGCGAAGCCCCACCGCTGACTGGGCAGGCGACACTGTGGTTGCGAGAAGCCTCCAGGAGCGCCTTGGTGCTGACATGCCCTGGTGAGCTGACAGCCCTGGGAAGCGTTCCTGGCGGGGCCCTTGCTCCTCTTGGAGCTCCGGGGCTCACTTGCCTCAGCCAGTGACTTTGCTCAGGGGGACTATGTCCTTCGGGTGGGAACCAAGTTTGCGTCCAGCACCAGCACCAGCAGCACGCCGTGTTTGATTAGCCCGTGTGCTGAGGTGCTTCTCTGGAAGAAATCAGAACTGTGCCTGGTCTGGCTTCATAGGATGCCGCGTACAGGATGTGGGAGAGTGATGGCAACTAGGAGCGTCACACACCACGCACTCAGAGCAAGGTGGTGTCGAAATCCAGTTCCAGTCTGCACTGGAGACGACACTTTAAATCACTCATCAGGAAACTGTAGGGCTTCGAGAACATGGCGCCACTGTGATCAGAGAACTGGGGGTGGGGGGTGTCACCTGAGGAAAAAACAGGGATGTGTTCCCTGGAAAAAGGAAGCTTTCCAAAAACCAGGGAACCTTCTACAAGCATGAGACAGGAGGTACTAAAGTTGTAACTCCAGCTACAAAAGGAGGATGGAAAAGTTAGACCAACGGTACGGAAAAGCAAATATGATGCAGAGGGGACCGTATAACAAATAGGACACTCTGACAATGGAATGTACAAGAGTGAGAAACAGAGCTTCTGGAAGCATTCGGACGTGGACCGCAGCCCTGGGCTATTAGGTGAAGGCCTGTTAGGTGCAGAGGTCCTGATATGGGTTGAATTACCCCCCAAAACACACACACCAAAATATGCTGTGGTTCTGACTTCTGCTACCTCAGAGTGTGAGCTTATTTGAAAATGGGTCTTTACAGCGGTAATGAGGCTAAAACTAGGTCACTGAGGAAGAGGACCCAATCCAACATGATTGTGTCCCCGTAGAAAGGAGAACTTGGACAGGATATGGGGGTGTCACCTGAGGAGAAAACAGGGATGTGTTCCCTGAAAAAAGGAAGCTTTCCAAAAGCCAGGGAACCTTCTACAAGCTTGAGACAAGATACTGTTACTTGGACAGGATATAAAGGGAAGACAGTATGAGCAGACTCGGGAAGACGGCCACCGACAACCCACGGACGGGCCTGGAACAGGTCTTCCCTCATGACCGTCCCACGGGCTGGTGCCCTTGACCTTGGACTTCCAGCTTCCAGGACCATGAGACAGTCAATTTCGGCTGTTTAAGCCACCTAGTCTGTGATAGTTCATTACAGCAGCGTTAGAAAACTGGCACGGTCTGCTCCCCAAACACACGGCACCTCTTGTGAGGGCTGGAGCAGGTCTGTGTGGTCCTAAAACCAACTCATTGCCAATCTAGAATCTTTCAAAAATAGATCCCAGACCCGCCCATCAGCAAAGATTAGGTCAGGACTGGGACCCCATATCTGCATTTTAAAAACAGTCCCAAACTAGAGCAATGAGTGGTAGGTTGGTTTAGCGCCGCTGGATGGACCAACTTGGGAGCCTTCCCAGCTGTGGCCTCTGCATGGATCAAAGCAGAAGCACATGCAGGTGTGTCTCTGTGTGCGTCTGTGTGCCCACGTCCGCATCATTCTAAGCATTTACCCACATTCCAAAGTATCGTCATTGCAAGATTCCACATGTGTAAATGAGAGAAGCAAGGTAAACACACAGGTTTGCTTGATTTGTCTCTATATTAAAGTTGGCCTTCATTCTAGACCAGCGGTTCTCAACTTGTGGGTTCTGACCCACAGGAAAGAACTGTATTAAAGGGCCGCGGCATTAGGAAGGTTGAGAACCTCTGTTCTAGACCCAGGCAGCTGCACAAGCAGCCACATCCTGCCTGCCTCTGCCTCTCCAGCTCCAGCTGAGACCACGAAGCTTCCCTGATTTTGCAGCCACCTGAGCAGGGCCATGGGGCAGCAGGGGCAGTGGGATCTGTGTCAGTGCCCAGCCGTCTGCAGCTCCCGCCAGGCTGCTGCAGCCGCCATCAGCCCAGAGCACAAGGGCTTCTTTTCAGAGTGAGTATAGGATGAGGCTTAAATTTTTACAAAGCCCAGACTTTGGCATCTGGCCTTTGTAAATGGCATCGCTTCATTTTCAAAGAAAGAAATGGCTCCTCAATCCAAGCTGAGCATTTTCTGCATTTTGTTTTATTTCTAATTAGCTCGTTCACAGAAAGGAGATCCTTTTCCCACATGAGCTATGCTATTTCATCTATGCTGGAAGTCAGGTAAAGGCTCACCTGAGGCATCTGGCCCGTTCCCAGAGCAGCATGCTAACTAGGAGAGGACAGGCAGGCCCTGGGCATGTTTGCAAGTAAGTATGGACATCCGTGGAATAACAGTGCACTTTAAAAGAGCACACTGATTTACTTATTCCCTGTGTAATATTTTCCAATTTCTTTTTTTTTTTTTAATTTGAAAGTTATTATTTTAGTTATTTATTTTTTTAATTTTTTATTATTTTTTATTTTGTGATAACTGTGTACAATGATTCAGGCTTGGAGTAC